>CM047581.1:14398431-14417761 GCA_026184515.1 Peronosclerospora sorghi
CGTGCTCCCTCCCGGGACGTAAAGGGTGCGTATGCAAAAGATAGGGAGGCGCGAACGCCTCCCCCTCGGTGATCTTATCGATCGGACGAAAAAGGAGATACTTTTTTATCACTTATATCCTAAAACTACCAAAAACCTAAAATCATCCAATCAGAACTACCCATCCCTATACGCCTCGTCGACCAGTCGACCTGATTTATCCGTCGTCCGTCGCTAACCGTTTGGTACCCCGTTAGGTAACTGTATCAGTTGTCGCGTCGTCCCAGATGTCCCGTACATGCCCCTTCCATGTTCGCAGCAGTTGTGCCAACTGTTGTACTGAATGTTGTGTCAACAGTCGTACCGGCTATTGTACCAACTATGATACTGACTACTGTACCAACTATAGTGCCGCAAAAAATTATAATATGCTTCACCACATGTTCCTAGATCGTGTCTTTCGACAGCATGGTCTATCCGATTCCGTTGTTTCGGATCGGGATCCCCGTTTTATGGGACAGTTTTGGGGGGAGTTGTTTAAGGTGCTGGGCACCAAACTCCTCATGTCCACTGCGGATCATCCGCAGACGGACGGACAAGCGGAACGCGTAAATAGCGTTGTGGAAGACATTATCCGGAGTTTATGCCCGGAGTCTCCAAAGAGTTGGAGTGAGATGCTTCCTATGGCCGAATTTGATATAAACGATTCGGTCCATGCATCTACGGGGTTTACCCTGTTTTACGTTAACGGATAAGTGAATCCGAGGGCTCCGTTGACGCCACGTGTGTGTGGACCAGGGCTTAAGTGGGGAGGATCCCTGATGTCAGCCCTGTATCTGTGCGAAAGCACATCGATAAGTTTTTATCGACGCTCCTTAGTGTCTTACGACACGTTTGCGATGCCATGGCGGAAAGCCAAGACAAGCAAAAGGAACAGGCCGACCGCAAGGGTCGGCGTAAAAAAAGAGCGTACAAATTAGAAGAAAGTGTTTTATTAAACGCTAAGAATCTTCCTACACATGCAGTTTCCAATGTGTTACGGAACAAACTGCGCCCCAGGTTTGTGGGGCCTTTCAAGGTGCTAGCCAGAAAGGGCTTGACGTATACCTTGGACATCCCGAAGGCGATGCGTACGCATCCAACCTTTTACGTAGGTATGCTTAAGCCATACCGGAACCCGGAGGAGGGTCCCCTCTTGGAGGGGGTTGACAAGGCAAATAGCCGTAAAAGCCGTAAGAAGCGGCAGGTCGCAATAATTCCGACAGGGTCGAAAGGCGATCACGCAACTCCGCAAAGAATGACTCGAGAGAGGCAAGACGCCTCTCGATGCGGTCAGTCGCACTCTCCTCATCGCAGAGTCCCTCCTGGAAATCATGGATGCGATGGCTGTGTCGATCACAGCGCTCGCAAATCTCACGTCGCATTTGCGCGACCTCCTCCTCCAATTCTCGATACGGAGGGTACCCCACATTATCATGTGGAGCGTCTGATGGGGTGACGCCATAATCGGGGACAAACCCAATATCTGGTGAAATGGAAGGGTTATCCACATTCACAGAGTTCGTGGGAGTCCGAGACTCCCCTGCGGCAGGATTGCCGTGACGTCGTTGACGTTTTCGAGCGGGAGAATCCTGCTGCAAGTCGACGACCAAAGTGCCGTGAGAAGCCCCTTCACTCCCAGTAGTTGGGAGTTCGCCGGAGACAGATGCGGCTCTCTCACAGTTCTCTGGTACCACGTTGGCGGTAGGAGCGCTGGAATAGCGCGTGTAATAGGGGAAACGTAATAGCCCCATCGCTTTGGCTCGGGCAAACGCCATGCGCAACGCCCTCTCCACCCGAACGTCACGGGGGGAATAGCTGTCGTGCAGCTGAGTAAGCAAGGGAGGAGTTTCTCTCCTTCCGCCCAAGCGCGGAATTTCTTTTCGGCATCTTCGGAATTTTCTCCCGGAGAAAGAACGATAGGAACCTCGTGGAGGTTCTCAAAAGGGGCACCCTGTGCCTGTCTTTCAAGGATCTCTCGGTATGAGACGCTAGTGAACTGCTTTTGCGCAAACAGTTGTTCCCGGAGTTTCTTCCGGCGTTCTTATTGATACGGCTGTTCAGCCACAGGTCCAGGAGTATAGAATGCTAAACCATTCTTTACCATAGTCCTAACCCACTTTGGAAGATCACGAGGACCCTCAAACTTGTATGCCGCCCGTGGCGGGCGTTTGGGTGCGCGCACGCAGCCTTTCGTGACTGGGCGGCAAGTTGAACTTATTGAGCCGCATCCAACTCATTGAAGCTGATCGCCTTCGGCGATCCGGATGTATCATCCGACATTGGTAGGGGTGGCGCACTAGCTAGTGCATTTTCCCCACGTGTGGGGAACGGATTGGGCTTCCGACATCACCGTTCGGCGTTATCGGAGCGGTCAGCCTTTGGGGAGATATCCCCAAGGGAATCCACCTCCGAGTAATCGGAATAGTCCACATCCTCTTCTCGAGGAGAATCCTCAGCACCACTAAAGGTGCTCATGGTAAGCCAGAAGTTCTGGCAGTTGGAGTTCTCCAACTATGATTGATTTATTGCGTAAGCAATAATCTAGATGGGGTAGGATGTAACAGGGTTACATTTGGTTACATTGGGTATGTTGTGTACATAAGTACACTACGGTTAAGATCAGTATTGACCGGTCCGAAAGGCTTGGACTTATTGGTTATTTTAACCAATCAGGGCAGGAGCCCTTCGCGGAGGCGTGGCAGCCTGCCACGTGTTGGTACACAGGTATGTACATTACATTTCAGCTAGGTACGAATGGAGTAAGTTCTACTTAGTATTAGATATAGTTTACATTAGTTTAATTAATTTAGGCTAATTACATACTAAATATATATTCAGTTTACAAATAACACTAAGACTGCTAGGCGCACGACCTCGACCGGTCTCGCGCGCAGTGAGTTTAGTAGTGTAAGGGAACACCGACCCTTACCTACTCCCTTTCTAAGGGAAGCCTTGTTTCAAGGCGTTAGTTAATTCTAACAAGTAAACTAAGGGAAATCTTGGCCCCGAGTAAGAGAGCAATCTATTACTAAGCCCTTTTAAAAGGGCGTATCGGCTAAGTAGCGGAGTATTGCCGCTTAAGGAAAGTCTTCCTCTGTGCGCTAGCCGCACCGTGCGTATACGCACCGGCTACATTTATGGTCGTTGACGAACAATTGGTGTTGGAAGCGTACATCATTATTGAAAGCAAGTGTGGCAAGATGATGGAAGTCGCGAAGTTTGGTGTCCCGGACAAGAGAGGCTGTGGTTTATGAGCAGGTTCTAGATGAGTATGTGGACATTCTTCTTGATCCCGTTGATGATGACAGTCAAGAGAATGACTTCATCCCACGAGATCGGTCCACCCGCCCCCTGTGAGGCCACCTTAGCATTAGAACTGTATCGGACCTGTCACCGGTCCACCATCCGTTTCGTTAACTGCATAATCGCATCGTCAGCTTGGAAAAACAGCTCAAAGTCACGGAGATACTCAAGGTCATCGAGCAGCGAGCCTTTCCATTGGAGTGGCTTCCAAACTTCAAAGCACTGGGCACCCAACCCGGATCGCAACAAACTCAGTAGCATGTTCGGGTGCAGGAGACGGCAGTTGATAGCCGGGGTCCATGCAACCGGGTGGCTAATTAGGCGCTGGATCCAGATGTCCTTCATGAAGACGTGAGGTTCCGTGCACATGAGAATCACTTCAAACAACGCCAAAGCTCGCGATGCGCGCAGCATTGGTTTGATGGCAGGATCCTTACACCCGCCATCTACCGCTCTGAAGAGTTCTTCACGAGTCTTGGGGAGTTTGGTGCCGAAGTATTTCGACCACCTGTGGGCGAAGGTCGTCGTTGTTGACGGGTCGGAAGCACTCAAAACAAAGTTTAGCGGGTGGAGTTGCGCGACTTCTAGAACACTGTCCTTGGCATCGCTCATATCTGCCAACAATGCAGCGTTGAAAGAGAGCGGATCCTTCGACGATACCACGAAGCACAGCGTGTCAGGGTTATTCGTGTTCCGGATTGTGTTGCGGAGCCCAGCGACACGAACGTCGGCAGCAGCTATCTGCTTCGGCTTTAGTTGGAGGTTGGCAGTCTCGTTCGCGTCCTCGAGCTCGGCTATCGCTTCTTTGGATTGGTATTTCATTCTTCGTTCTCTTCACGGACGTGTGGTCCTTAATAAAAAGTGGTTAGACTCGGTACTCGTTAGCACAGTTTTAGGGACCGTGAACTTACGCGGTACGATCTGGAATCGTACTGGGGCACTGTCACTGATCACCGCGCGTCGGCACTCGAAGTCGACTTCGACTTGTCCGAGGACGGAGAAGTAGTTGCTTGTATCGATACTACTGACTGGCTTGGGCTTGGACTTTTGCAGCATGTTAGCGAAGTCGTTCGCACTGCGAGTGCGCTTGCCCTTCGACTTCTTTATAATAGCCTTCGAGGTCTTCGTTTCACTTGGGTTCCCCGTTGTTGACCCTAGCAGAAGCGTGCTGGATCGTAACCCACCCGAGTTAGGTGCATAGACAACAAGAGCCTTCTCTTGCGTTTTCCCCTTCTGGCTGCCGGGAGGCAACAACACTGATCCCGCATTTGAGAGGACACTGACGGCATCGCCGTTGGGTACCCGTTTGCTGGTGGGTGACGCAATTCACTTGACGACGTCAGCATACGACTTCTTTCCCCCTCCCTCTTCCTCAGACGTCGTTTTCACACCTTCAATAGCCGGTGGGGTGCGAATGGCGTCGAAGGAGACATCATATGGTGCACTTTGGCCGAATCCTAGGCGCTGCGACGGGAACGTAGCATCTAGCCCCAAAGCTGGGTACACAAGACCACCAAACACGATCTGTTTGCAGACCTTCCCGCCAACCATCAGCGCGTCAGGGAACCGGGTAGCACGGAAATAGACGCGGAATGTCGATGTCGTCAGGCCGGCCGAGAGACAGACGTCACGGAAGTTGGCATCTATGGGCTGGGTCCCCAGTTCGTGGAAGGCCTCAACCATCATTTGGTCATAGAAGTCGCTATCAACGCTGGATACGTCAAGGTAATAGCGATCCACGAGAATATAAAATCATAGAATCGGTATTTTCCACCGAGGATCTTGACTTCTTGACACTCCAGCGCTTCGCAGGCCGCGCGAGTCTTCACCTTTACACGAAGCTCTCCACCGCGGCCTTTCGAGATCTGTCCGAGCTGTACGGCTTGGATCTGCTCTCCGACTACGTGGTTGTCGTTTTCCTTCAGAAAGGAGTGCGAGATCTTGTCGATATTTGTTCGTTCGAAGGAGCTACCGGTGTCGATCACTGTCACGTACTTGGCACGGGGAAGTTCTTACGGGCGGGCGTGGGCAATCGATACGTCCACTGCTTCCTTGATACCGCCGGAGTCGTAGATAGCCTCGATTGCGGCAATGTCGGCAGCTCGAGGGAGCGGCAATGTCAGCTTCGCGAAGGCCGGAACAGGCGCGTTGTCGCGACGGATCTCGGTATCGTGCTGGAGAAGCGCGCCGAGCGATATTGGAGTCTCATGCGCAGTTGATTTCGTAACAGGCGCGATGCCGCGAAGAATCTCGGTATCACGCTGAAGTAGCGCGGAGGGATATTGGGGTCGTACCCGCACCAGAATCGGCAGCGCCATCACCACCACTTGCCTCAGCAGGGGTTTCCGCTCGATCCGATGTCTGTGAATCCGCCGCTTCATCTTGCGACCCTTTATCGACGTTCATCGGTGAGGAAGTGTCGCGTAGGATCACGGACATCCCAGCACCGGCGTCGACGGTGTCGCACCGCGAGGTCCTCGTCGACGGCATCGTCTATTGAACAACTTGGTGTAGCAAGAGACGGGGCACTGGATGAGTCCGGTGTTGAAATGGTTGTTTCGATGACAGCTGGGACGACAGAAACGGGACCGGTAGGCTGCTCGGGATGGGTTGGTACCACAATTACCTAGTGCCTGAGCGGATGAGAGCGTCGGTTCTGTAGAGACAACTGAATTCATCGTGGAACTGATTGGTTTTTAATTAGGCTTGCTACTTCTGGCTGTTCCTTGTCTACTTGTGCTCGACGAGGCAAATTGAAGAGTACCCCAAGATTAACGTATAATCCTCGTCACGTGATCGGATGAATGTCCTTTTCCATAGCCAGCTGATTTTAATGCATTCTGGTAACGTCGCTCCATCCCTACGTGACCCTGTCAATAAGACCGTTTGAACATTTCGCTCGATATCTTGGCAGCTTTAAATGCTTGACCTTACTCCATATTGTTGCCATACAGCCCAACTCCGAGGTACCATCCCTTCGGTAGATTCCCGTATCGTGTTTCATCCACCAAAAATTGGGGCGGCCCAGGCATCGCATGGTCCACTTCGTAGGTTTCATCGTCATGCGGATACCACGGGTGTGCTCACTATCGGAGGAGGATACTCCGTTCGCCGAAGGCCGGTCAATATCGTACTGACCTGCCCGATCACCGCAATCATCACCTTGATTCTGGGATGGTCGACCATCCACCCCGATAACCTTCCCACCCTGTGTGCCCATGAGTGTGGGCAATTGCGCTCTCTTGGTAGCCCTTGACAATGTAGTGCGTGTTGCTCGGTAACGGTAGGTAATACTTGGCGGAGACTAGCGTTCGCTCTCAGGCGGAAATGCTTCACCGGGGGGAGGGTATACTACCAGAGACGCTGCCGAGAGGTCCGGTCAACCAAACGGGGTGCCTACTCCAATATACCGTAAGACACGCAAACACACAAACGTGATTTCATGTCCCCTAACAGCGGCCAAAAGTTCGCCTCTCCGTAGAACCGTGTTCCAAACATGGGCGAGTTGAGGGAGTATGCGATTCACCGTAATTCCCTTCTGGAGGTATCCGGGCAGCGCTCTACTATAGCCTGAAGGGACCTACCTCTATTAGACGAACTAATGGGGCCAAGAGATGCAATCCAACGTGTCGATTGGAAGAAAATCGTAGAATAATTATTTAGAGCAACGGATGTAGCTCTCTGATGATCCTGAAATCCTATCCCATCATTGGTCAATATTACCTTCCGTAGCTTTGTAATCTGACCTCCTTTAATGCATCCTTAACGTCCCCGTGCTTCATCATCCGATCTTGGTAATGACACCATTTGACCGCTTTATTTGTATAATTCCTTGGATCCGGCAGCTATTTACGCTTGATTCGCTCCCATACTATCTCTCAGAGATACCCGCTAATACTACGTCTGGGTGCCACCTCTTGTCAAGTGCTTATCCAATCATAATGCTGTCATTCAAGAGAGACACCGAAACCAGGGGCCAGATTTTGGTCTAGAAGAGAGGGATGAACTGATCATGCTGATGAGAGGACTAGCTGACAGGCTTGAGGGATTAGAGGAGTCGCGGACCAAGATGGAGAAGAATTTTGGTGATGACAACAATGCGCGAGTGCAATGGTAGGAGTACCCATTACACCGCCGTTCAAGAATAACTTCTTTGCATCTAGACTAAGCACGGGGCAGCGTATTCAGATTGTGAGTTTGATCGGATTAAATCATCCAGTTTGATATTTATAATGAACTCTGCTATGCATGCACTATGTTTGGTTGAAATGATCACCTAAGGCTGGCTGCCCGGACGATGTTCACAAGCTCGAGGTTATCGAAGCAGGCATCCCGGTCAGTGGTCAAGTGGGCCGATGTTGGTCATAATGGATGTGGTGGACGACTATGGTGCGGCTATGGGCATGGATTCTGATAGGAGGACAGCAGTACAGGGTCCGGATCTACCAGGATTGACCAGGATCTGGCTACTGTCAAAGCAAAGGATAAAGACTGAGCAGGATTGTGAGGAGCACTTTCATAAATATCCGCTTGGAAGGAGCAGATTTTACGGTCGCCACACACCAAGATGATGTTCCGATTGGTACAGTTTCCAAGGGGAACTGTCCTCGTCAACGTTGGTAGGACTCCTACTTCGGTGCTTTGTATTCCATTAAAGCTGGGATGAGAAGCTGGTTAGAATGAATCCACTTTCTTGCCAATTGAAATGCAACACAAAAACAACAACAAAAAGAGCGCATACCAGCTTCATCAAGGAGCAATATACAATCCGAGTGACCGGACGGCTTATTTTATCATCACTATCGGCTAAATCGACCATTTTGAGCCCAAGCCAAGAGTGGGGGCAGCAGCATACATGCCTCTGTTCACTCCTGCAGCAACACCCATTGGGCTCTTAACCTGTTCGACAGCCGCAACTCTGGTTGCGTCTCGGGCACCACTTGAAAAAGTAGAATAATATAAACTATAGAAATCCGTACTAAGAGTTGTCTATAAGCACATTCTAAGATGATAGAATGCAGCTTCAAGCGCAAATAACTGCACGCTTTCTCTATCCTCCTCATTGTCATCCTTACTTGCGTTTCCTTCGGACCCCGCCCTTGGCTTTAATGTCCACACTTCCTCTTCAGGAAAATCGAATGACTCGAGGGATCGTAACGAAGTTGCATCAAGTGCCCTAGTAGTTTTCACGTATACAGAAGAGAGAAAAATGCTTTCAGCCATTAAGTAATCGATCTACAGAAAGCAGCTTTTCAGTTATCAGTTTGAGTTACCGCGATCGTAGCACACGCGAGATCACTATGCTTTGCATATCTTCTGTGTAAACTCGGCGCATATACTCGGATTTTTCGTCTACCGCCTTGGTGTAGGAAAATTAAAAATGGCACACAAACACACACTAGTGTTAGGCGCGCGGAGATAAGGTTTGTGCGTGACGTGCGCTACGTGGAGTCATTCCAGTCTAAAAGTCAGAGGAGAGTAGAATGAAAAGTGTATTATATAAGGGTTGCCTAAACAAATATAGCCATACAAAATGATATATCTAACGTGTAACCTAACATGTACCTACCCATTTCACCCAATTGTGTTTCTCCATCTTGGAGAGACGTAAAAGATAAAATGGCTGCACATAATTCCAACGCTTGGTTGCCTACGCACAGAGGCTTAGAAAGGGGCGAGGTAAGCATAGTGGGAACCGAAAAAATAACAAAATATTGCTGTCAATTGAAAACTGATAAGGCATAAGCACTACAGGACGAAAAAATGTCATGAGCCCATGACGACGTAGAATACTGTTGCGTGACCAAAAATAGCGGGGCGAAAGCAGAGGATATCCAGCTAATGACAAGCTGACGGGGTACAGGAAGGCTTTCACGAAAAACTGAACGCAATTGTTGCGTGTCTCAAAAATTTAGCAGCTTGGTAGTTTCGTAGGCAGGTAATCTCGATCGAGTCAGAACGTATCGTGATGCTCGAAAATTCAAGTGCAGCAAAGTCGCGGGGTAGCACATACAAAAAGGGCGCGCACAAACCCGTTTAACGTAAAAAGCGGAAATAAGCGGCAGATGATGGACTCTTGATTACTCGTACCACAGATCAGTTTTTGTAGGAATAGTGTTAGGCGCGCGGAGATCTTACATTACCTGGTCCGAAAGTTTTGACCAGGTAGGATCTCAAAAGATAGAAGCGCTTTGAGCGTCACGTTCGCCACGCAGAGTCGTTTCAGTCTATAAGTCAAAAAGAGAGTAAACTGAAAAGTGTACTATGGACAGTTACCTAAATCAAAAGCATTGTGGTGGAGTCAAGTTCAAAATCGAACACAGTTGTGTCGAAAACCTGACCACCATCGTGCCCAGCCTTCCAACTTACGGAGGGTGTACCCCGCGGACCTTCGCTTGCGATCCGATCTGATCGTCCGTTGCTAGCAGACGACCGATCATCAACAGAAGACGCCTGGTCCGATTGATCTTGCGTTGCCATCTCACCTTGTGTACCCGATGGAATGGGCTAGTTCAGCACTCGGTGGATCGTGTCGCTGGTTGACTTGGGTCTGATAGTATGCAGACCGTACTGGGGGGGGGTGAACCCTGGGCGGAACTCTTCACCCTGGGTACTTGTAGACCGGTTATACTTGAAATATGTATAGTCCAATGGGTCGACCGTCCAATCGATCTAGACCCAACCAATACGAGATAATAGAGGGTAGACCACTCAACTGGTCTAGCCCCTGACCAATATGAGAGAAGACCAAAGCCGTTATAAACTCCAACCGATGTTATAATAAACCAATATGTCCACGTAAAGATCCAATATGCTCGTGAATTCCACAAACGATATCTCCACGTAAAGACCAATCCACTTGTTAGTACGTTCCAAACGTACGTGACTTAAACTTGCGAGAAGTCAGCCAATGGATGCTCCTGTCGAAGGACTTCCGGCGGGCCAATTGCGTCTGCGACGCGCCCCGGCCGGGTTTAATGGGCAGGAGGGGATTACTCGACCCTCTGTCCCCAAACACTCCGCGACGTGCGAAGGCGACTTAGAAAACCAAACTTTTTGAGAGTCTATTAGGACCTCTTAGCCACTTTTCCAATCCAAGACCAATTTACTTCTTTTCCACTCCAAGGCCAATTTACTTCTTTTCCACTAACCTTACGGTCCCAATATGTACCAAACACTAAAATATGTAAAATACACGCAATGCCATGTGACTTACCAAAATCCGTGTGCTTGACACTCCTTGGACATGATAGGCTTAAAAGACCCCCTTGTTTCCATCAATCCGATCGCTGACCAGCTGATCGGCACGCCGTTGACAGAAGGTGACCAAAATTTTGCCTTCGCTTCGCCACATTCCTCTCGGCGTTGAACGCCATCTTGAACGCCTCCCCCAGGGATTGGGGTCGGCACGGAACAGTTCCGAACGTTCTGGCCCTTATCTCAGGCCTCCCATGAAGACGGGATGGACACATCGACCGAATACGCTTTCGCGTACATCCTTGCCAACAGGGTCTTAAGTTCTTGGATATATGTTTCCAAGTCCTTAGTGCCCTGGCGGCACCTCATAAACGCCATCTGATCTGGAAAACCAGATCAGGCGTCGCATGCATCTCCATAATATTCTGCTTAAGGACCTCCCAGGTAGGGAACACGTTCGTGACCGAGTCCGAACACGTAAACGCCCATGCACGGGCTTTAACCGTGATATGGGTCAGTGCAAGTCCCGCTTGCAAGTGATCAGCGATCACATTCGCCATGGCGAAGGCCGTTTCGACCTCTCGCAGCCACACATAAAGGTTTTCGCCCTTCTCCCCGGCGAACTCCTTTATATTAAATGATAATGGAGGACGCACCCCCGTGGAACGACTTCCACCTAAACTCGCCTCATGGGTGATGAGGGCATTGACCCTTGCGTTTACGGCCTCAAGGCCCTACTCCACTAGGATCTGCATACCCTCGTCACCCATTAAGGATAACAGCCTGTTAAAGGATTCCTGCTGGACGAGGGTTAACCTATCCCAATCGTCCTGATTCATCCTTTGCAGAGGATGCCTTAGCCTACCAACACAGGTGTTGGATTGGCTACAAGTGCTACCAGATGTAGCCGGTGCGTACACGCACGGTGCGGCTAGCGCACAGAGGAAGACTTTCCTTTAAGCGGCGTTTGCCGATACTTATCCGATACGCCCTTATAAAAGGGCTTAGTAGGAGAGAGCTCTCCTACTCGGGGCCAAGATTCCCACTTTGGTTTACGATTAGCTTTCGCTAATGCCTTGACACAAGGCTCCCTTACTAAGGGTGTAGCTAAAGGGAGGACTCCCTTTATGCTACTGCACTCACTACACGCGCGACCGGTCGAGGTCGTGCGTCTGTAGTCGGTTGAGTGAAATGTAAACTGAATGTATATTTAATATATAATTAGCCTAAATTAATTTAAACTAATGTAAACTATATGTAATACTAAGTAGAACTTACCAAATTCGTACCTAGCTAAAATGTAGTGTACACCACCTGTGTACCAACACGTGGCTGGCTGCCACGCCACCCCCAAGGGCTCCTGCCCTGATTGGTTAAAATAACCAATGGTTCAAAACCCTTCGAACCGGTCAATACTGACCCCAACCGTAGTATACTTACGTACACTACCGACTAGATGTGACTCGAATGTAACCCTGTTACATATGCCATATCCACCTGGACTCTTTTTGCTTTCTTTTTTCCAAGCGGGCGAGGAGTCTGCATCCCGTCCCTTTCCGTGTACGCAATTTTGTTGTCACCCGTCGCCGTCCGCTTCCTCTTTTCCTGCCGCTTGGTGTTCTGCGTGATCGTCTCCTGCCACTTCCTTGTACTGCGCAGCAGCATCCAGAGCGAGACCATGGTGAACTCGCACCTATGAGTCTCCTCGAACAGGGCAAGAGAATCCTGCACCTTGTCGTCGAGGTCTTGCCTCTCTCGTTCTGGATCTCAATGGCCGAGAATCAGCCGCAAAACTTGTTGACGGTCCACTGTTTAGTCGGCCCAGCGGATACGGAAGCTGTTTGGAAGGCGTTCCGTCGTGCGGAACACATCACAGAAACTCGCGTGGACGTGTTCCCAAAATATTGCCACTTTCTGCTCGTTCCAAATGACGGGATCTTGCGAAACCTCAAGCCATGATTTAACAAGCTGTTCGTCTTTGCGCCGGGACCAGTTCTTTCCCTTCTTGCGAGAATCCGGCAGCGTCACAGGCGACACAGAGGGAAGGGACGAGGACGGAGCCACGACCGGAACGGACGTGGACTGAGTGGACGTAAAAGGCAAAGCGAGGGTAATTTCGTACATAATGCGGGTGTAGAAGGTCAAAGGAGTTGCGGATGTGGTTTCCAGGTCGAGTTCCCACTCTCGCGGTCTACAACATATGGCCATATGCGGATTAATTCCAAATTTACTCGGGGGGGCGAATTCTCGCAGATGTGGTCGGAAAACACACGAATTTGCCATTTCCATTCAAATACTCGAGTTTACTCGCACCGGTGGAGCCGTGCATTATTATATTTTCATGTATATTTGGTATACGAGGGATTTACTTCCAACCGTTGGAGATGCTCTAAGTCTTAATCTTAACACTAATAAAATCACTTCGAATTTTGACTTCTTTTTCACAAGTACACAAGTGGAGTGAATTACGCAGTCTATTTGATTGGCAGTTTCTCTGTTACGTGGAGTGTGGAGATAGTTACGGTTTCGTTTCGTATAAGTGGATTAACAAGTGGAGTTAACGTGAAAAATTAAGTTTTTTACGTTTAATTACTGCTATTACACTTTTTTGATTTCGTTTTGTTGTGGAACTTCGCGCATAAGTACTCGTGTAATGGTTGGAACGTGAACGCATCAGTACATTGGGACGAAGATGAGTGATAGCGAACAATAACTCACTGCTGCCCGTGTCAAAGAAGCAGGATATATTATGATACCGCATACTATGATGCAAACAATGATGGGCAAAACTTATTTTACATTGAGCACCTTTGATAATATAGAAAAGAAAAAATACAAAGTAAGAAGAAAGACAAAGTGAGAAAAAATACAAAGTAAGAAGAAAAAAAAAGTAAGAAGGTATGCTAGGACTAGAAAAAATTTGGTGATAAAAAAGCTAGTCAAAGGAAATTACATTAGAAATAGAAATAATAAAACAAACTGTCCATCGTATAAATAGTGAGGTTATTGGTATCTGTGCTGCGGTGAATAGTACTGATACTGATAACCATCAGCATTTATACGAGGGATAGGGAGTAAATGGATGTTCGCCATGCGGAGCTGGTGTCGAGGGTTAATATGGGCCATTCACATAATGGGGTTGTTCACCATTCGTTAAGTAGTGTGATGGAGGGAGGAGATGCGGCGGGTATGTGGCTTCTGAATGCTGAACACAGGTGTGGTGAGCGGCAGGAGATGGGGGCACAAGGTGTTGACTTGCGTACTCCTCTCGATAGCATTGGCGTCTTGGAGCCGTAATTCGAATTGGATCGATTGCAAATGAAGAATAACCTTGAATAGGCGTCAATGGCATCGGGGAGGTTGATGATTGCGATGCACAGTGAGATTGACTCCCTTTACTGTCGTAGCAATACTTGTCACTTACCTGTGCGCTGTTGGGCAACGCTTTAGTAACCGACGCTCTTCCGCTTGTCGAATTTCATTTTCGTTTGCCTCTTTTTCGCGCTTCTGTCACGTTATCTTATTTTGGACATAACCCCACACACACCGCACTTGCTCTTCTTCATTCGCTGTTCCGAATCCGAACGCTCCTCGCCAGTCGGTAATCGTTGACTGGAGTTCTTGCGCTTCCTGATTGGCAAAAGCCAGCCGCCAACCGCGCACAAAATTCCCGAAAAGGTAAAAGTATATCCTTTTTGGTACTTTACCCTAGTCGCTGCCTCCCTTGCTGCTGGTTAGTTTTTGGCTGGCTGTCGTTTAGCGCGTCCCACTAGAGACGGGAACATTTGTTAAAAGTATTCATAATGCCGTTTTTTTAATAAAGCCGGGTATGATTGACACTTTTATTAGTATCACTTATTAGTAATATGCTCTATGTGTTTGTACTCATTCTGACTACATACGTTTTTCGGGCACTAATAAGTAGTGTGTAACACAAGACGGATGGAAGATTACCATAACTTCAATATCTGGTACATATTTCATGTTAGACTAGCTAACAATTATAAATACACATTATATTGATAAAGTCCCTGGTTTGGATATTTTTTTCTTCTCATTACGAAGTGTCTACGGGTGTAACTTTTCACCGCGAACGGATATTTGGTTGCAGAGATATTAATTAAGCCATTTCTGTTATATTGGGGTTAATATCTGACATCTACGACTTGAGTTTCAACTATCTGTGCAATTATGAATACCGACAATTTTCAAAAGGCAATGATACCAAAGGTTCATGATGTTTTAAGTGACGATTGTTCTCTAGAAAAAAAAACCGGCAGGTTTTGGAGCCGAAGGAATGAAGATTTTTGAAATGTTCCAATAAGTTTTTGACCGCCTGGGCACGTTGGAAAATTCAAGGGTTGTCGAAGATGACAAATATTTCGGCTTCAAAAACTCTATGAGGTTGGGTACCCGGATGCGGTTAGCGTCGCTTGAAAGCACGCCCGAGAGAAAACCGCGGAATCAAGTTGTTTTTAGTAACCAAAATTATAACATGGGTACACCAATGGAAAATCGGCCTCCTGTTTTCAAACCCCATCGGCCAATGATAGAAAGTTTTCAATCAGTTTTTTTGGTGATACTGAATTGTATCGTGGCCTTGGAGCCGGATTCAAGGAGTGAGGCACTCGTTTATTCGCCAAATTTCTATAGCCGAATCGGCTTGTGGTTTTACTGGAGTGAAGATGCCAAGGTGGATCTCCTTGTACATTACCCAAGTGGAATTGCGGAGAAGTATTACAATCTCCAGGTTGACTCATGGTGGAATGCGTCACCTACGTTAGCGCATGTGATGAATAATATGCTTAAAGCATTCTATACTTCAATCACTCTGCACAGGCGATGAAATTGTTTACGACCCGAAAAAAAAACCAAGCGTTCATGGACTATACTTGGTGGCGATTTGAGAGGCTGTGGGTGGTAGTGAAGCACTTGTCTTAAACAACGTGGTACACTACGCATCCCCGAACTTAAAACCGTATTGATGGATAAGTTCGACCACACTAGGTCCGACTTCTTAAGACATATCTAGGAACTAACTCAGTTCGCTGAGGCAATTGAGGGCGAATCACGAAGTTCAGATTCCTTTAGTGCTGATGCTGTGAACTTCGTGGAAGAGAAGAAAAAAATCCATAAAATGCTATGGTTGCGGACAAATCGGTCATATTAGACCGAAATGTCCAAAAAACGGGGAAAAAGTGGATTTCTCACTAACCATTAGTGATTTCCCGAAAAAAATTGGGTGCAGAACTTGGATACTTTATTTCGGTGCTAGTATTAATTCGAACAACCAGCAGAAATACATCTTGATGTTGAGACAGTTGACGGCACCTGTTTCCAGGCTGATGGGAAAAAATTAAAAAATTCCCAAAAAGGCTGTATACTCATCCAAGTGGTGACAGGTGGTAAAACAAACTGTTGAGCATTCTTCCCTTTCAACATTTCGTAATTGCAATATATTTTCTATTCCACTCGTCTCCAACGTAATGTCTCCACGTTCGTATGCGTAATCTATCTCCAGATACGTAATTCAAACTTATCGAGATATTCCACGTGAATGCACTCCACTAACACGTAATGCGAACCGAGAACTCCACTGTCTTCAATCATAATCACTTGTTGGTGTCAAAAGTCAGAATGCGCGCAAAATTAGCGTGCGCAAAAGAAGCGTCAGTTAATTCGTTAAAGAAGAAAATGTAAAAGTGATTTTATTTGACTAGACTAAATTATAGTCCTTCACAAAATATAAAATTGTGGATACCTATTTTCTGCACGTGCGCGATGATGCATCAAACTTGGAATACCGAAACGCTTCAGTTCATCTTCGTATTCTAACACTCCTTCTCATCAGTCCGCACGTCGAAAACATGTTTCATTCAGTGTTCCACTAAGCCAATCTTGGTACTCATATCCTCGAACCTCGGTCTAGCCAGTGCCTTCGTGAACGTATCTGCAATCATGTCTTGCTTAGCTTGTAGCGCACTTCAACTTTTCCATCCATCTGCTTCTAAACCAGAAATTTGATACACACGTCCACATGTTTCATCTTAGCTGAATTTTTTTCTCCTTCTAAAAACTTGATCGCCGCTTGATTGTCCGAATAAAGCGAGATATTCCGCTTGAATGCACTCCACTAACACGTAATGCGAAACGAGAACCTCACTGTCGTCAATCACAATCACTTGTTGGTCAAAAGTCAGAATGCGCGCAAAAGTAGCGTGCGCGAAAGAAGCGTCAGTTTAGTCGTTAAAGAAGAAAATGTAAAAGTGATTTTATTTGACTAGACTGAATTATATTCCGTCACAAAATATAAAATTGTGTAGACCTATTTTCTTCACTTGCGCGATGATGAATAAAACTTGGAATACCGAAACGCTTCAGTTCATCTTCGTATTCTAACACAAACACCACTCGTATTGATAACGTTTACTTTGTGGAAAGTCTCGCCAAGAATATTCTCTCGTACGGACTTTTGGAGGAGAAAGGGTGCGAACTGGCATACGTCCATGTTATTCATACCATGTTGCACGCGTCCACCCGATCTTCTATTTTCGATATACAAAAGGTCAATAAAGTTTTGTCAGTGGAGGTTAACGTTTTGATGGATGATGAGGTGATTCATTACCCCTCAGTTATGGCAATTGTGGAAGGTAACGATACAGATACCGCTCCAATTTCGGATTCCAAAAAGGTTCATTAATGCATTTTCATGCACGACTCGGACATCCAAACTACGATGACGTTGAACGTCTTGCGAAAGGCACTTCAAGTTGCATCGAACTGACAGATCATAAGCTTTTGAACTGTCTGACGTGTCACCATGGCAAGCAGACAAAAAAGTACGATCTGTCAAGGACAGTGGTACGAATTCGCCAATCGAGCGGATTGGCGGTCCTATTTGTTCCGACCTCAAAGGTCCGATAACTCCAAAGGATATGATCTGTAATCGTTATATGATTAACTTTGTTGACCATAAATCGGATTATGTCCGAGTATTCCTTGCCAAAACAAAAGATGTTGCGGCTAAAAAGTTCGAGCATTTTTTGGCGTTGTTCGAGTGGCAATTTAATTGCAAAGTTTGTATACTCCGTACCGATGGCGGTTACGAGTACAGTAATCTCGATGGTTTTGTTCCCAGAATGGTGTTGAGCGTCATATTAGTGAAGCCAACAACCAGTCAAGCAACGGGAAGGCATAACGCATGCATCGTACAGTCATGAATATGGCAAGGTGCATGTTGTTTGCCAGTGGATTACCATTGATATTTTGGGAGGATGCGGTTCAATATGCTGCTATATTGAACCGTAGTCCAAGTAACTCGAATTTGCATAGAAAGTCCACTTTGGAATTACTTACGAACAAAAAAAACGAACGTTGGCGATATAGTGGTATTTGGATCCATTTTTTACCATCTATCGCAACCCTGGCAAGGACTCCCAGGCACATCGCGCCAAGTGGCTGTAATCACCGGCAAAAGCGACGAAGTCAAGGGTTACAAGGTTTACCTCAAAGGTGAACGCAAGGTCGTCGTGTCCCAACACGTGTAAAATATTGAAACCCTTGACGAGACCCAGAATAAACAAGTTCAAGGTCAACTGCATGAAGATCGCCAATGAGGGGGTGCCACCACCAATCTCGATAGGAAGAAAAGAAGCCCCGCAAAAAAAAGACATGGCAACGCGAGCGCTGCGTAACCCGAAGTGTGGAGAAGCGCATAGAAGATATTTGGTCAACTTTCATGAACATGGACGGGCCATCTGGATAAAAAGCGACGCAGGGTACAGGTACACGATGGTGAGCGACAGACGAATGATTCATATCAGGATGGGTAGAGTTGATTGGTCGACATTAGGTAACTGTTTGATTTTAGGATATAAATAATAATAAAGTTCTCTTTTTGCTTCCGATTAACTAGACATCGATTGGGACGGCTTGGTAACTTCGCGCTTCCCTTTCATTGCATACGCACCTTTACACGTCCCGGGCGGGAGTACGTAGTGAGCTTTTTGGCCCACCGGCAGACGTAAAGTTCCGCAGAACTCACCCTCAACTCCTCCCGCTGTGCCAGCGGCCCCTTTTCGTAAAGGCTACTGGGAGGTTGATCGATCCAAGTGTTCTCACCTCCCCCCATTGGTTTACACCTATCCTCTAGAAGTTCGGCTGCTTTAAGCGCCCCTTGGGAACTCTAGGTGGTTTTTTGTAAAATCCGTCGATCTTCACATAGACGGTGCAGATCGACCCACTTCTACTTAAGTTGAGGCTAGGAATACAAATATATGGGTATTTCCTTAGCGATCTAGGCTTAAGAGGATCTACGATCAAGTGGTAAAGACTTCCGCCACGTGATCAAGTACCCCTTCACTGATTACCACTAGATCGACAGCGTCGATATACGATCATCGATCATCGATCATCGAGCTGCGATCTGCGATCTTCGACCCTCCCCCCCGTTTTTTCTCCGGGATCTCGAATCTGCGATTTCCACCAGATCTTCACCTGTCGATCTACTTCGATTTCGCTTGATCTGCATCGGAATTGCACTGATCTACGTTCCCAGTCACCTGTAGAGCGACCCACTCCCAAACCGTCGGGTACACAAGGTGAGCAAGACATAGGCCTGTCACAGAACAACCGGAGGGCCTCCTTCGTAAATCGGTAGTCCGGGCGCTGTGAAAACGACTTTCCAAGCCTCAAAATTTGGCCAGCCGCTCCACCACAATTGTGGTGAAGTGCAAGTGAAAATATTTGACCAGTTTGTACCTGTGTACCAGTTTTCAAGGCAGATCGATCTGGTTGGATGAAAGGACGA
>CM047581.1:14424879-14435804 GCA_026184515.1 Peronosclerospora sorghi
TCCGTTTGCCGATCGGCTATTTCGCATTATATTTCGTTGGAATTTTGTATCAGTACCCCAGAAGTGGTACATCCATATCGATCTTCTCTAAAGTCCTCACCAAGCAACGGTCCACCAAGTGTGTAACCAGCCCATTCCATCGGGTACACAAGGTGAGATGGAGACGCAAAAATCGGACCAGGCGTCCTATGCTGATGATCGGTCGTCTGCTAGCAGCGGACAATCAGATCGAATCGTAGGCGAAGGTCCGCGGGGTACCCCCACCCCGTCAGTTGGAAGGCTGGGCACGATGGTGGTCAGGTTCTCGACACTACGGTGTTCGATTTTGAACTTGGCTCCACCACACAATGGTGCGCGTGCTCGGTGCTTTGGGCGACTCAGTATATCACCGCGATTCCCTGCAAGATGGCGCTGACGCGGACGTGAAGACGGAAGCGGAAGCAGAAATGAAGATTAAAGTGGAAAAAGAGGAGGTGGTTGTGACGATTGAAGGCAGTTCACCGTCGCCACTTCTGAAGAAGAAAGGAAATGTTAATCTTGAGGACCTGGGGAGGTATCCTGATTACTCAAAGGAGGAAAACCCTCGATCACCTCCCAAGGCTCCTTCTGGATCCCCTGCGGATATCAACGCAATTTGGGATACGCCTATTGGATATGGTTATAATGATCTGGATTGGAAGCCGGTGGTGAAGTACTACAAGTCTGACCAACTGAAGGCGTTGCTGAAGGCGCCTGGTTCAGAGAGCGACGAAAGTCGATCAAGTATGGCTCCATCGGAATCCGATCTGGTGAGTACGTTTTATATGAAGGAACTAGAAAATTTCTTATTGATGGATTCGATCATGGGCCTACTCGAGGTTACGATCAGAGGAAAGCTAAATGGACCAGTCGAATAACCAGTGACGGATGGGAAGGAAAAGCTTCAGCTAGTGTTAGAGCTGACGCGCATGATCAATCAAGTTGGTCTGACGACAGGCGCCTACGATGCTGGAGAAGTGTTCGTTCTGGACCCTAAAGATGTTTCGATCACTACCCAGCGGCTGTTTGATCTGTTGGTGCCTATAGGGGGTCGATCCGCTAAAGTGGAACCCTCTCGCACTCCGTTGAAAATTGAAGCGGGTCCGTAGATCAACGTGGCAGAACACACGGAATCATCCTCCTATGAATCTGCTCCTTCCGAGGGCGATGCGTCTGAAGTGGAGTCGAGCAGTTATTCTGATAGTGTGGAACCCAAGATCACCCGGAAGACGATCTGCCAGAAGGATGAGGCCAAGTTCTCGGCGGTGAAGAAGGAACCTCGATCAGCCAAGGCGGAAGATGATCAGTCACAACAGGACCCACGGCTGCAAGCGTTTTTTAATGCGGCTATGGGGCGGGTTTTGGTTGAGGAAAGAGGCAAGGCGACACCTGAAGTTGTACGCATGAAAAGTCACCAGCCAAAGCCAGGAATAGTGGTGACTGTTAAGGATGTTGACATGGAGTCTTTGTATTCGCTCCATGATCAACAATCCCAGCTGGATTATCTCGATCCAGATGAGCCGATAACTCCGCCTCGATCAGCTACGGTTGCGTCGGCGTACCCTGGAGTGCCTGATCAACAGCTGATTCCCAGGATCAGGATGTCTGCGATCAGTGATCTGAAGGAGTTCTCAAGGAAAGAAGTGGATGAAGATCAAGCGCGAAATTGGACCAGTCGTCTTAAATCAGCATTTATGCGTGATCAAGTCTCTGATAATGAGAAGAGTTTGATCATTGGTGATCTGCTTAAAGGACCGGAGCGCAATTGGCATCGCCAGCTGAGCAGATCGACTCGTTGAAACTGGAAAAGTCTTGTCGAAGAGTTTGAAACTCAGTACTGTGGAAGTGTTCAATCGGCATCTCGCCAATATTACTACACAAAGCAGCGATCTGATGAAACACCTATTGAGTATCTTCACCGGTTGAATGTGGCGGGAATTCGGGCCAAGTTGTCGATCAAGGAAGGTCCGCCTACGATCTTACGTGAACATGTGCAGCATTTTCTTGACACGTTGACTGATCGCGAATTCACTGATCAACTGGCACTTTTGCGTTTGGAGAATGTTACGGAGTTGGAAGAGACGCTGCGGGATTATGCGCGCAATAAGTCGTGCCAGCCAATGGCGGCGGTAGGCACTAGCCGATTCCGTCAGAAATTTGGCGGTGCTCGATCATCTGACCCAGCGCGGAAGCCTAGAGCAGTGCGCGCGATCAAGATGATGTCTGGGAGTGAGGAATCAAGTTAGATGACAGTGGAAGTGATGGTGATCAGCGTCGTTACATGATCGCTGCTATGCGTGATCAATCAGTGACGCACGATCGACCTAGTGAGCCTCGATCTGACAAACGAAGTAAACCAAGTGCAGTTATTCAAGGGTTAGCGAAGAAGTGCAGTCATTGTGGATCGATCAAGCACGACAATTTACGTTGCTGGAAGCGCCTTACCTGTATGAAGTGTGGCAAGAATGTTGCCCAAGGAAGCAGAGGACATGTTAAACTAGGACGCTCGCCAGGTTTGAATCTGGTAAGAGTTTGTGTATTTTTGCATATGTGGATAAGAAGGATGATCGATCAGAAAAAAAGGATAATGAAAAATGTGATCAGCCTGATTTACTACGTTTGGCTAATTTCCGTATCGATGCGTTTTCTCGGTGACCGGTGTTCATGGAAGTTGATTTGCTTCCGGGGTAATCACGTGGATATTGGAAGTACCACTCGCCCAAGAAATGGCTTAAGCAAGCCAAGGCGAGTGGTAAAATTAATAACAAACGTTCCACGTTGTTATTTGATTCTGGTGCCGAAGTGTCGATCATCGACTCAACCTTTGCTCGTAAGGTGGGTTGTCAGATCGACACGATTCAAACACAAGAATGTGTTGGTATCGGAGAAAGTTCATACCTCTCACCAGGGCGTTCTAGAATCAAGGTGACGTTAGCGGGCTCTTCGGTTTATTAATTCCATGCATGGGTGGGAAAGCTCGTTGGTCAAGATGTTATATTGGGAATAGATTTTATGATCCCAGCTGGTGTTAGATTGGACGTCGCCCATGGTGTACTAAGTTTTCCTGATGAGGTGATCATCCATTAGAAGGGCGTCGACAATTGTACGGGTCAAGTGGAAACTATATGAAACTTGATCAGTACGAGCAGATCCCAGTAGGTTGATCTGCTGAGGTTGGGATTCGTGATCAGCGATCTCGGAAGTTATGGATTACTCGTGGAAAGAATTGGGTCCCCACTGTGACTAGAGGCGTGGGTAATTTACTGTATTTGCTCATTACAAACGTTGCTGATCATCCGATCACTCTACACGATGATGCGAGTTTAGGCATCTGGATGAATAAGGACGACGTGCCTCGTCACTCTGGATTTATTTCGGTGGGGTCTAATCGTTATAAGATGTAGAAAAATCTCGCGTATCAAGCTTCTACCGATTCTGTGCATGAAGATCAAGAAAGTGTCGATCAAGGTCCCTTGGTATAGAAAAAGGAGTATCCTATTCCTCAAGGAATTTTGGTACGACCTACGAACTCGATCAAGGCATCTGTGGCATTAGTAACCGGAAGATCGCAGAAGGTGCAAGAAGTGTAATAGAAGTGCGATCTAGAACCGAGTGCGAAGAGTCCGACACTTGATCATTAAGTTGAACGATCTGTTGTAAGAGATGAGCCTGATCAAGATATGTGTGATCGCCCCGTCTCATTCGATCATAGTGAATTTGGTGTGATTCCTACCGATGACTCAAGTGTTCTACGATGAAGGTGGAGATTTTTTTCGTGGAAGAGTTAGAGAAACAGCTTGCCACGCTACCTGAGGTGTCAGCAAGTTCCGAAGAAGTGACCAAGTACGATCTGCAAGTTGGTGATCCATTGATCAACACAGCAGAGGAAATTTATCAGCTTCGCGATATAATTTGGGCGAAGAAACATCTGTTGATTGGGAAAGGAAACGCGTTGCCTCCTGTTGCACGTGGAGTTGTTTGTGACATTGACGTAGGCAATGCGCCCGATCGCTCGAAAGTGTCGGAAGGTCGCTCCACAATTTCGCGAGAAGTTATCATCCTTGATCAAGGGGCTATTGACAGCGAAGATCATCCAACCATCTACTTCACCCTGGGCATCACCTATAGTGATCATCGTGAAGAAGAATGGGGTTGATATTCCATTATGTATTGATTATCGCGCGGTGAATCAACTCACGCGCCTGATGGTGTACCCAATGCCTCTGATCTCTGATCTGCTCGAAGATTTGGATAAGGCGTTGTGGTTTTGCTCTTTGGATATGGCAAGTGTTTTTTTGGATCGTGTCTATGACCTATCGAGCACGTCAGATTTTGGCTTTTGTTACCCCGTTTGGGTTGTTTTAATGGAATAGGATTCCCTTCGGCCTAAAGAATGCCCCGCGGATCTACCAGCGGTTGATCGATAATGCATTGTACGGGTATCTCAAGGTTAAGGACGGTGCCGATCTAACTAAGGCAACTGATGTATTTACTACGGGAGAGCATGATCAATCACAAGGCCCGTCTGTGTTGCAACGACGATCATATATCGATGATATTTTGATCCTTGCACCTACATGGACGATCTTGTGTGATAAAGTGGGAAATCTATTGGAAAAGTGCGATCAGTGGAACTTGTCGATCAGCGTGTCTAAACCGTACTGGGGGCGAAGTGAAGTTCTTTATTTAGGACATCACGTCTCTAGCCGTGGTTTAGAAAAAAATCCGAAGAATTTGGATGATCTGATCGACTTGCCTTTTCCTGGTACTTTGCGTGCTATGCAACCGTTTTTGGGGAGTCTGAATTACTATAGTAGATTTATTAAATACTTCGCGATCTATGCTTCTGTACTCTATGAGTTACGAGAAACGGACTATCAAGAATTAAAAGTTCGATCATCGATCAATGAGAGTCCGGATCGCGAGGATGGTCGATTGATCAGGGCGCAAGTGGCATTCAGTATGCTTAAGGCGAAGATCGCGTCAACCCCAAACCTACGCCATTTCTATCAAGCCAAAACACTGGTGATCGTGGTTTATGCTAGCAAGTGGGTAGTGTCTGTCGCGCTAGTGCAATAGCGTGATCACGTATATTTCCCCGTCGCATTTGCGAGCCGGACGGTGAGCTCAACTACAGCCCCGTCGAAAAGGAAGTTTTGGCTCTTCTGCGAATTCTGGACGTCTATTTTACGATGTTGGTCGGAAAGGCGATCACTGTCCTGTCACGTCGGTCTACGTTGAAGTGGTTGTTAACATCCAACGGGATAGACGGACGATTGGGGAAATGGGCTGCGATCTTGTCACAATGGGACTTGGAGATCAAGAAATGTGTGCATGGAGAAGAGAAGGTACTTGGAGCGTTAGCCGAAAGTATCACCCCTCGCACCGAAATTTATGAAGCCTGATTGCGATCGCACCGAAAAAGCAACCTCGGCAGATGATCGAAGTGCCACCTCCCACCGTTGAGAAAGGCGAATATCTATACGTGATCAGTTTTGATGGATCTGCTAGTGTTAAGCGATGTGTTGGTGTGTTTGGCGCTATTGTGTGGAAATTGCCGGGGTGGAAGATCATGATCGCGGTTTCTGATCATGCACCTAACATCACGGTGAATGAAGCCGAGTAACATGGATTGCCTCTAAGTTTGGATCTACTGTCGCTATATCTCAAAGGAAGGGTGATCGTGTGTGGAGACTCGAATTTGGTGATTTGGCAAATGTGTGGCGAAATAGAGTGCAAAGCACCGCGACTACAAATATTGCAGCAGCGTGCCTTAAAACCCCTTCGCGAATGTCCTGATCACGATCTGCTGCACGTAAAAAGGTAGTGGAACAATAGTGCTGATCACATCACCAGTACGGCCATGCGGGATGAAACACGGTGTGAAATTGTCGAAGATCATCAACTGGACGAATTATCCGATCTCAACCGATTGTCTGAGGTGATCACTGGGAAGGAAGATCTCACTGTCCCGCAAGTGCTGGTGACGACGAGATCACGTAATTTTCGTCAATCTACGCGGCCATCAATGTGGCCCGAAGTACCCATAGAAGGGATAAGGGCGGAACGTGTCAAAAAGGCGAAAGACGAAGAGAAGTGGATTTGTGATCTGCGATGTTACTTGCACGGTGAAGTTTCGCAATTGAGCATAAACGAGATGAAAGATTTCGCGAAAATCGCCGAAAGCTATGATGTGGATGACCAAGGGTTGTAGATATACTGTGGAAGTATGATTAAAGGAAAAACAAGCGGTGATCAAGATGTTCAAGATGATCGACATTCTTCGATCAAGCTTGTTTTACCTGAGACCCTACATGCGGATGTCCTCCACCATTATCATGTGAGTTTGGAAGGAGGACATCAGAGTATAGGGCTTACGTATCAGAGGATCAGGCGAAATTTTCATTGGTGTGGTTTATTTCGCAGCGTACAACGATTTGTTGGGCAATGCATAGATTGTGAGACGGGGAAGGGCCAACCTAAGATCAAGGTTATGTTGCCATGAAACATTGAAGCTACGTACCCATTTCAAGTGATAGCCATGGATCATATCCCGTCGTTTCCCCGATCAACTGATGGGAATACGAAACTGCTGATCTGGACTCATATGCTTACGGGTATGGTGATCTCGAAAGCTGGATCATCTTGTACAGCACAGAAAGTCGCCAAGAATTACGAAGAGTGTGTATTTCGTCGATGTGGAGCTAGTGAGGTGATCAGGGATGATTGAGAACCCGTTTTTATGTCCGAAGTATTTCGCGCGTTCAACAAGATCGTGGGACAACGACAGAGTGCCACTATGGCGTACCGTCCACAAGCAAACGGCAAGGAAGAAAGAATGGTGCAAAAAATCACACGAGCGATCAAGATGTATGTATCTGACGTCGGTCAGAAGGATTGGAGCTCGTATGCAGAACGATTGGTATTTGCACTAAATTCAACTCCTGATCGGATCCGTGGAGATACACCATTTTACTTGGCATATTGGTGGGATCAACGATCATCGCTTGAATCAACGCTGCAACTTGGTGGAATTCGGTGCAAAAATCGTGATTATCGTCGGTGGAGATATAGGCTCCAGAAAGACTACCGTTATGCCCGTTATCAAGTGAGTGGTCGATTGCACCAAGCCATGGCTGATCAAGCTAAAAGCACAATGATCAAGTTTCACCGCATAAGATCGAAGCCGGATCGAGGGTTTGGTTATACCTCGATCGGGTGAAAGAAAGGTTCGCGAAGAAACTGGCGCATATGTGGCATGGACCTTCAGAGTTGATGAGGTGATCGGTGATCATGCTGCAAGATTGATTACGGCCGGCACCGACTATCGCATATTTCCAGTGGTATACCTATCCAAGTTGAAACTGGTCAAATAATTCCCATATCGACCTACTGCTGTGCTAGCAGCTATGGTAGAAGATCGTTTTGATTTCTATGAAGCTTTACTACCCGAATACAGCTGGGAAAGTACCCTAGAGCCGGATGAATTTGAAGTTGATCGCATCACCGATGTCCGATCTGGTCGAAAGACTAGGTATGGCAGAACGTTACGCGAGTATCAAGTTTACTGGAAGGGTTACGATGAGCCGTCATGGGTAGACGAGGCCGATCTGAATTTTTATGCTCTGATCAAGGATTTCGAAAAGAAGATGATTAACAGACATCGGTTCGACGTGATGCAAGTGGACGAAGAGTCCAACTAACGCATAATAGACGAATCGACTAGTGAAATTATGACTTACGAACCCTCGATTAGAGAAAATCGATTGATGAAATCACGATAAAAGGAGAAGTGAAGATTGACTTGAAGTGGTGAATGTACGATGGATACTGTGAGATTTGGTTATGGATTAACGGCAGATGAGCCGATGGAAGATCAATTTAGGTATACGCATGAAAAGTGACGAAGCAACAATTGGGAATGGTATGATCAAGAACGTTTATTGATTGAGGAAGAAGTGATCAACCAGTTAGCCTTATCCATAAAACTTACGGCAAAGGCGAGGGATTTTACGACCGGGATGATCATCAAGGGAAAGACGATACTGGATCCGCCAAGGTTCCTCGGCGCCATTCACGTAGCGCATCCTCCAAGGTACGAGGTGGTGGATCTGATAAGTACCCTGGGTACCATGATCCACCATCAGCTGGAGTATACTTCAAGGGGCGGTTTCTGGCTCAGTGTGAGATCGACGGTTCCAGGAAAATATACAGATCGCATACCCCGTCGATCATGCCACCCAACACGAACTCCACCAGCTTCTTCCACTATGCTCCTGCACGACTCCTACTCTGACGTCGACTCTCGCAGTAATCATGGAAGAGGGTGTCACGCTCCCTGATGTCTCGATCTATCGGGAGATGATGAGTCGACTCGCAGATCGCTTGTGCATGATGATCCAGGAATGTCTGGTACCTCGCTTCGAAGTCAGTAAACCAGCCGACCGAGCGGAAAGAGATGGGTGGCAGCATCTGTTTGAAGAACCCCCTAGGGGCGTCGCGCATACAGTAACTCCACTTCATACCGGGTGATCAGGCGACTACACCACTGATCCGTCGCAGGGGCGTTCACAGCAACTGGAAACAACCTTCCGATGGGTCGTGTTAAGTAATCGCAGATCACGCGTGCTGAGATGTTATCCAGATCGAAACCGTTGAGTTGATTTGGGGTCCACGGCAAGATTTCCACATCTTGCGCGCCATCAGGCACCAAGATCAGCGATCTGGAAGCACCCGTGAGAAGGAAGAGAAACACAGCAGAGTCTTGATCGAGTGAATCTTCACTCTCGAGATGATCACAGGGCTGGATAAATTCTGCGTGGCGGCTGATGGAGAAGTGTTACAACCACCTTGATCATCATCCGGCTGATCGGGACTGGAAATATTATGCCCCATACCTTGGACCGACTGAATGGGAGAAGTTTTAAACGGACAATCATCATCCGACGATCCATTCTCCTCTGGAATAGGAGGAACTCGACGTTGCCGCTTGGACAGAGGAGTAGATCGTGATCGCCGAGTACGTTTCTTGAGAGAAGAAGTTGTCCGGATGAAGGAATTTGTAGATGAAACACCCTAAAGATCAGCAGACGATCTTGCAGCTTGACCAGGATCTGCACAAGGGGCTCCTGTATTCGGGTCGATCTGCATGTGTAACGCCGCGCCAGCCAACACGGATTGGACGTAGGAATGTTGTGATCGCAATAGCGTAGCTTCGTTTTTAGCGCGCTGCAACTCGTCGCGCAGTGTGTCACGATCTGCTGAGACCGACTGAAGATCACGTAATTGAAAAGCTTGTTGACTGAGGCGGCGCCGTGCCGTCAAAAGTTTCGGCTGAAATTTTGTTCTGAGCACGTAGATTTTCCAGCTCGGCGTTGCTGATTGATACCTCTTCGAGGCGTGGAGATAGCTCCTCAACCGTGGCTTGGGCAGCGAAAAATTCGTTCATCTTGACAAGATTAGCTTCGCGGTCCGCGCGGACGCGATCACGTTGGTATTTGCGCTTAATCGCCTTAGACGCCAGCTTGATCACTTTCTTGGTCAAGTGCTTGTTCTTGGAGATGGCATGATCACGCTCTTTTTGCATCACGCCCAATTGTTTGTGCAGTTGATCGATCGTTGCTCAATCTTGAAGTGCCGGTGCCCGTGCGATCATGATATTGGCCTCGCGGGTCTCTTCTTCGAGGCGTGAGATTTCCTGGGATTGATGATCGACGGTCTCCGCTTTGATTGATAGCCGATATCGATCTCGATCATGACCACACTCCAGATCGCGGATCTGATCGTGTTGCTCTAATATAGTTTCCTCGGCGGCCTTCAGTCGTGCTTTCAGTTGGGACTCACTGGCTTGGAGCTTGTTAACTGTCGCCAGAACGCTTAAAGGCGCAGCTTTTTCGGAGAACCATTCGATATTCTGCTCACGATCAGCGAGTTTTCTGTCAACGCGTGCCTTCAACCTCTGGAGCATCCTGACGGAGTCCTCAAGCATCGACAGCGAGTTGTACAACATGTCGATATCCTAATCAAGTCCTTAGGAACTCTGTCAAAAGGGTTACATGGAATTAAGCATAAATAAATATTGAAAGCTTTGAAAGAATTAAATGAAAATTCAGTTAATTTAAGCAAAGAGGAAATAAAATTATTATTAGAAATTAAGAATTTATTATTAAAAAAAAGGAATCTATGCAAATCGTTCACCTATTTTAGATATACCAGCTAATGAATTAAAAGGAAATTTTACTTTAGGAAATCCGATTCCAGGAGTAGATGATTAAAAATGACAAGAACAATACAAGAACAAATAGTAGTACGAAAATTGATAACAAGTAATGATGAAAGACCTACTGGTCGAGAAGCTTATCCAGGTGATGTATTTTATTTACATTCACGTTTATTAGAAAGAGCTGAAAAAATGAATAAAAAAATCGGTGGTGGTTCATTAACAGCTTTACCTATTATAGAAACTCAAGCTGGTGATGTTTCTGCATATATTCAGACTAATGTTATTTCAATTACTGATGGACAAATAGCTAAAGAAGCCGATTGTGTTGTAAAAAAGAACATTCCGATTGTATTGGCTATGTTACCACTTATTATGCAGCTGAGCGTGCAGAGGTCTACTCACGATTATAACCTGGTTCTCACGGGAGGTTCGGACGAAACGTTACTATCGAACTACTTGTCTCCACGGGAGCATTGACCCCTCAAATTTTGCCATTAATGAACACAGGTTCTGTGTCATTATAGAATATTGAAACATGCACTGTCAAAATTGACAGTTTCGGAACGGAGGTGACGGAAGCAGAAAATATAAAGCCACAACGGCGCTTTCAGGACGGTAAGATCATTGCTAAAGCATCGTATATATGATAAAAAAGCTCACGATCTTGACTAAACTTGTATCTATC
>CM047581.1:14435904-14461793 GCA_026184515.1 Peronosclerospora sorghi
TAGCAAATGGGCAGTATCTGCCGCTCTAGTACAAGAATACGATCAAGTGTATCATCCCGTCGCATTCGCTAGCCGAACGTTGAAAAGCGGTGAGCTGAATTACAGCCCCGTCGAAAAGGAAGTTCTGGCGCTTTTACGAATTTTGGATGTTTATTTCACGATGCTGGTCGGAAAGACGATCACCGTTTTATCACGTCTATCTACATTGAAGTGGTTACTAACATCCAATGGGTTGGACGGACGATTAGGTAGATGGGCTGCAATACTATCACAGTGGGACCTCGAGATCAAGAAATGTGTGCATGGAGAAGAGGAGGTGATAGGGGCGTTAGCCGCAAGCATCACCCCTCGCACTGAAATTGATGAAGCGTTGGTCGCGATCGCACCGAAAAAGCAACCGCGGCAGATGATTCAAGTACCACCTCCCGCGGTTAAAAAAAGTGAAGAACTTTACGTGATCAGTTTTGATGGATCGGCAAGTGTCAAGCGACGTGTGGGTGCATTTGGTGCCATTGTGTGGAAGTTACCGGAATGGAAGATTATGATCGCGATCGCCGATCATGCACCGGATATCACGGTGAATGAAGCAGAATACCACGGGTTGCTTTTAAGTCCGGACTTGTTGGCACGATATCCCAAAGGAAGGGTGATCGTGTGTGGGGACTCTAATTTGGTGATCCGGCAAATGCTAGAAGAAATGGAGTGCAAAGCTCCGCGATTACAAGTGCTACAGCAGCGTGCATTTAACCTCCTACGCGAATGGAGTGATCATGATTTGGTACATGTCAAGAGAGAGTGGAATAGGAGTGCAGATCACATTACCACCATGGCTATGCAGGGTGGAACAAGATTTGAGATCGAAGATGAGAAACAGCTGGAAGGATTAGTTGATATCAACCGTCTACCCGAAGTAATCACATGGAACGAAGATCAATCCGCCCCGCAAGTGCTAGTGACGACCCGATCACGTAACCACCGGCAACCACGACCGTCAACATGGACCGATGTACCAGTAGCCGGAATAAGAATGGAAAGGGTGAAAAAGGCACATGATGAAGAGAAATGAATCCACGATTTGCGGTGTTATCTGTACGGTGACGTTATCCAATTGAGTGCAGGCGAGGTGAAAGGAGTGTGCGAAAATTTCTGACAACTATGATGTTGACGAACAAGGAATACTCATTTACTGTGGAAATGCGGCTAAAAGGAAAACCGGGGATGGTCAGGATGATCAAGATGATCGCCGATCGTCAATTAAGCTGGTACTACCCGAGACCTTGCATGCAGATGTCCTCCACCACTATCACGTGAGTTTGGAAGGAGGACACCAAGGCATAGGGCGTACATATCAGCGGATCAGACGGTATTTCCATTGGCGTGGTCTATTCCGAAGCGTACAAAGATTTGTCGGGCAATGCGTGGATTGCGAAACAGGGAAGGGCCAGCCTACGATCAAGGGCATGTCGCCAGGAAATATCGAGGCGACGTACCCATTCCAAGTGATAGCCATGGATCATATCCCATCGCTGCCCCGATCAACGGATAGACATACGGAACTGCTGATTTGGACAGATTTGTTCACAGGTATGGTGATCGCGAAAGCTGGATCGTCCCGTACCGCGCAAGCAATCGCCGAAAATTATGAAGAATTCGTGTTCCGACGGTTTGGGGCTAGTGAGGTGATCAGGCATGATCTAGAACCTGGTTTTATGTCGGAAGTATTTCGCGCGTTCAACAAAATCGTGGGACAACGTCAGAGTGACACTATGGCATATCGACCACAGGCGAACGGCAAGGCGGAAAGGACGGTGCAGACGATTACGCGAGCGATCAAGATGTATGTGTCGGATATTGGACAAAAAGATTGGAGTTTGTATGCAGAACGCCTGGTATTCGCACTAAACTCAACCCCTGATCGCATCCGCGGGGAAACCCCATTCTCTTTAGCGTATGGGTGGGACCCACGATCGTCGTTGGAATCAACGTTACAACTGGGCGGGATTCGACGTAAAGATCGAGACGCTCGTCGGTGGAGATATAAGTTGCAAAAAGACTACCGATATGACCGAGATCAAGTGAGCACTCGATTGCACCAAGCGATGGTTGATCGAGCTGAGAAACACAACGATCAGGTGACGCCGCACAAGATCGAGTCTGGATCAAAGGTCTGGTTGTACCTTGATCGGGTGAAGAAGGGCTCGCGAAGAAACTGGCGCATATGTGGCATGGACCCTTCCGAGTTGAGGAGGTGATCGGCGCTCATGCAGCGAGATTGGTCACCACCGGCACCGATTATCGTATGTTCCCAGTGGTACGCCTGTCCAAGTTGAAATTAGTCAAGGAATTTCCTGATCTTCCCACTACTGTGCTAGCAGCTGGAATAGAAGATCGTTTCGACTTCGACGAAGCTTTGCTACCTGAAGATAGCTGAGGAAGGACGCTCGATCCCGATGAATTTGAAGTTGATCGTATTACCGATGTGCGATCGAGTCGAAAGACTATATATGGAAGGACGTTACGAGAATATTAAGTCTACTGGAAGGGGTATTCCGAGCCGTCGTGGGTAGACGAGGCAGATTTGAATTGTGATGCCTTGATCAAGGATTTCGAAAGGAAGATGGTGAACAGACATCGTTTCGACGTCATGCAAGTGGATGAAGAGTCCAACTAGCGCGCGATCGACGTACCGATCAGGAATCACGATCGAAAAATCTCTGATCGAAGAAATGGTTGATGAAACTCACGATTAATGGAGGTACAGTGAACGACTTGTAGTGGTGTGATTACGATGGATGTTGCGAGGTATGGTGATTGGATACGGCAGATGAGCCGACGGACTACCAATTTATATTATGCATTTAAGGACAAAGGACAACAGTGAAATGACATGATCGAAAGAATGTATTGATTGAAGAAAGGTGATCGACCGACTATTCGGACCCATAGAAATTACGGCGAAGGCGAGGAATCTTACGACCAGGGTGATTTTCGGGGCAGGAACGATATTGAACCCGCTAAGGTTCAAGGTCGTCGACATCTGCCAGCGCTTCTTGTAGGCTCTGAGGTGGCGGGTCCGATAGAAACCCAGGGTACCACGCTCCATCATCGGCCGGGGCAAACTTCAGCGGGCGATTGCGGGCACAATGGGTGATCGAAGGGTCCAAGAAGATGTCGAGATCACATTTCCCGTCGATCATACCCCGCAAGATGAGCTCCACGACACGTTTCCAGGTCGCCCCAGCCCGGCTTCTGCGTTGGCGACGTTGGATGTAATAATCGCGGAAGAAGTCATCAATATCACGAAGATTCTTCGCGATAGGGAGATAGTGGGTTGCTTCCCAAATCGCCAATGCGTGATGATCGAGGAACGTGAGATACTTGGTCTCCAGGTCAGCGAACCAGCCAGCCGAGCGAAAAGAAAGAGGCAGCAACATGGTCGAAAAAATATCCCATGGGCGCTGGGAGTATAAATGTTCAATCTCTGCCTGGGTGATCAAATGACCGGACCACGCACTAGTAGGAGGGGCCAACGCAGCAGGCGGGAACAACCATCCAGCAGGGCGGGTCAAGTAGTCGAAAACCACTTGGTCCGTGACGTTGTGTAAATTGTACATGCCGAGTTGATCCGGAGTCCAAGGCAGGATATCGGCGTCAGTGGTACCATCAGGAACCGCGATCAAGGCCTAGAAGTCACCCGTGCGAGGAAAAAAAAGACACGGTCGGGTCGTGATCAGGCTGGCCCTCGCTCCCGAACTCGCTAATGGATGGAGAAGAAGGAATGGAGGCGATCGGGCCACTGTCCTCATCTTCAACGTCTTGATCGTAAGTAGGGGGATCATCATCCGCAGTCTTAGCCTCCGAAGCGGGAGAGAGAAGGCGTGTCCGCTTAGACGGAGAAGAAGATCGGGAATGCCGAATACGCTTTCCGGACGATAGAGTGGTACTGCCTACCGAGTTAGTCGTCGAAGCAGCAGTGGGACTAGCAGGCAATGGGACCTGATCAGGGCCGGCCAGAAGCTGCAGAGATATGCCCGTCAGTGCGGACTGAATATTCGATTAATGAGAGCGCCACCGCGCAACATCGCCTTGGGCCTGTCGTAGCCGATCACGCAATGTGTCCCGGTCCGCGGAAACTTGATCGAGGTGACGTCGAGTGGTAGTGAGTTCCGCTTCAACCCGATCCGATATCTCCTGTGCTTGGGCCATAATGACAGTGTAATCGTCCATCGATGCACGAGTAGACTTGTTCCCCTTCTGGAGACGATCGCATTGATCCTTGTACTTGTCCACCTCGGTACTGAGACTTACCGCCCGTTGGACCAAGCGCACATTGCGGGAAATAACCTGATCGCGCTCGTGCTGCAACGTGGATACACGCTGTTCGAGTTGCTTCAATTCCTTCGTTTGGTATGCAATTGTGTCGTCAAGCGTTGATCGCAGGTAACGTTCACGGTCGTTGCAACACTCCAGCTCCCGGATCTGGACACCCTGATCGTATATGATCTGCTCTTGATCGGCGATAGTGCTTTTGGCGTCTTTCAACTGGGTTTCGAGCTTCTTGACCGCAGCGTTGATAAAATCGCGCAGCGGCTCCAGTTTTTTAAGGCTTCCTTCGATTACCTTCTTTCGGTCCGCCGCGTCACGTTGGGTACGAGTGAGCCGCCGACGAAGCATCGCAACCGTGTCTTCACTCATGGCGAGTGAGCCAGACAACAAGGCGACCTGGTCGTTTCTGGAATGGAGAACCTCTTGCAGATCGCAGGCCTGCTTGATCGCGGCGATCGCCTGATCAGCTGCGGCCTTATCCAAGGCAGGAACGTTGGTGATGTGGGGTGACAAGCTGTCCGTTGAAGATGGCATAGCAGACTGTGAATGCCTGATCGAGACAGCCTGATCGCAGTTGTCACGGTTGGCCACAGTCGGGTGTTAGGTCGCAGTGGACAGCCCCAACGGTAACCGCCTGATGGAACTGGGCTTGATTGAGGGGAGACGGGGAAGATGATGGGTGATGATCGCCAGTTGGATGGTGACCTGATCGATGTGCAACGACAAATTCTCCAACGGCAGTATGATTCCCAGAATCAACGGCATGATCGACCCTCTCCCCAACCGCTGTACGGCTGGGACGAGACTCAGGGGCGGTTGTCGAAAAGCGGACTTTTTTTATTAGGCTAAAATAGGGCCTAATGTTGGACATTTTATTAGGCCCATAGGGGGCCTAATATTATGACTAATATTAGGACCTAAATTAGGGGCCTGGTAGTTGACGCAGATAGTGGATACAGTAGTACATATTTAGGTACCGCCATGTGTACCACGGTGGGTACAGTAGTACGTACCACCGTGGTGTACATAGACAGGATATAGAAGGGACACGGAAGATGTGCTGATTACTTACAGGTACGCGGCGAACACCAGCGAACAAACAAGGAACAAGCGGGAAAATCAGGTCGACTGATGGACGGAAGGCGTTCCGAATGGACGATGCGGATTGGTTGAAAGGAGGAACAGGGTAGATCTAAGGGTTTAATTGCTAATAAAGTTCTCCTTTTACGTACGATCGCGCTGATCGTTTTTTGGGAAGGCACCTTTGCGCCCCCACCTTATTGAAACCTCTACGTCCCGGGTGGGAGCACTAAGTGCGTTTTTGGCCCACCGGTTGGCGTAGAGTGTGAGAACTCACCCCGCAACTCCGCCCGCAGTGTCTGAGGTTTTTCGTTTAAAGGTTTTTTGGTTTTGGGAACGTGATCGAGCAGGGCTCTCACCTCTTCCCCGTGAAATTAACGTTTGTTCCCTAGAGTTCGGCTGCTTTAAGCGCCCCACGGGAACTCTAGGTGGATTTTAATATAAATACCTATTCCTCATATAGTCTAGGATAGGAGCGCATTGATTTGGGCGTTCCTTAGCTGTTGGACGGCTTAGAGGCTCCGCTATCAGGCAGTGAAGACTTCCGCTGCCTGATCAAGTACCCCCCTACCGATCAACACCTGATCGACACTTTTTGCGAATCGTGATCGTGATCGCTGATCGCAAATCGCGCCAACTGCTACTTGAGCGACTTCCGGTGCTTGATCAAGTCTGATCAAGGTATATTAAGACTGGGCAGCAGCTTTTAGCCCCTGATCGAGCCTTTCAGTACCTGATCGCACTTTCGATCAAGACACCTGATCGCATCTGCTATCAAGACAGAATATTGTTGATCGACGGTTATTAACGTCAGCCAAAGCCTGATCGCGCCTGATCACGTCCGATTGGCTTCGTTTCAGCGCCTGATCGCATCGGACTGCCGCCTGATCGCACTTGCGATCAAGACGGAATATTGCTGATCCTCGGTTATTAGCATCAGCCCAAACTTGATCAAGCCTGATCGCGGCTAATTGACGTGGTTTAAGCATCTGATCGCACGTGATCACGCCTGATCGCATCGGTTGTATCGTCACAAGTTAGTTAATTCAATCTTGCACCAAGAATTCGCTGTGCGCTGTCCCCGCCACCTGAGGAGCGACCCACGCCTAGCCGTCGGGTACACAAGGTGAGCAAGAACACAAGCAGTCGAAGACATCCGGAGGACCCCCTTCGTTAGTCGGCAGTCTGGGCGCCGTGGTACCGCCTGATCAAGTCTCAAAAACTTCGATCAGCCGCTCCACCACAGGAGCTTATGCGTAAACATAAGCTCTATTTAAATCTGAAGAAGTGCACCTTTGGTGCACCTGAGATACCCGTTCTTGGATGCTTTGTGGTCAAGAACGGGGTGCGTCCTGATCCAGAAAAGATCAGGGTGATCGATGAATGGCCTACGCCAAACAACGTTAAGGAACTTCGAAAGTTCCTTGGGTTGGCAACATATTTGCACAAGTATTCGTGCAACTATGCTGGGTTGATACGACCTCTTTCTCAATTACTTAAGAAAGATGTCGAATGGCATTGGGATACCCAATGTCAAGATGATTTTGATGCAGTCAAGCAAAGCTTGACTGAAGCGCCTGTCTTGGCTATAGCCGATAACGAGAGTCTGTTCCACGTCGTTTGCGACGCGAGCGATTTCGCTATCGGCTGTGCTTTGATGCAGCGTGATCACGATGATCGTGATCGCGTAAAAAATCTGCTATCAATCGCGTCAGTTGCGCCCAGCCGAGCGCAACTATCCAGTGCATGACAAGGAACTCCTTGCCATGAAGTACGCACTGGCCAAGTTTCGGATCTATCTAATGGGAGATAGACCGTTTGTGGTTTACACGGACCATGCGTCACTACGCACGGCCGTGAATTCACCCCATATTTCACAAAGAATGGCTCGATGGCTGTCATTCTTTGCTGAGTACAACTTTACGGTTGAATACAAACCCGGAAAGTTGAACGTGATAGCGGATGCGCTATCACGAAGGCCCGATTACGATACGAAACCGTCCGTAACCGAAGAGGCCAGTGCAAACGCGATCCGTTGCACTGCTTTGTCGTCGTCAATTATACGACAAGTACGCGAGGCGTACAAAACAGACGAGGAGACACGTCTGTTGATTGATTACTTACGTAATCAATCAAGTGAGAAACGCGACGAACTCCCAGAGTTCCTCCGCGCTTTCGTGCATCGATATCGACTGCACGATGGTCTGCTGCTTTACAGCACAGACCAAAAAGGTGAAAGTCGCATCGTCGTTCCAAACGACGATGATCTCAAACATCAAATTATGTTTGAGTATCATGATGCACCGATTTCGGGGCATCAAGGTCGAGAGAAGACATACGCTTCTCTCGCACGTGACTTTTACTGGCGAAACCAGTACAAGTGGGTACGCAAATACGTACGCGCTCGCAAGATTTTCCAGCGCGTTAAGCCTGCGCAGTCTGCACAGGCTCCGCTTCAATCTCTGCCGGTTCCGACAGAGTGTTGGAAGTCCATTTCAATGGACTTCGTATTCGGTCTTCCACCCGACAATAGTCGGAAGACTGGAATAGTGGTCTTTGTAGACCGTTTCAGTAAGATGGTACATCTTACTGCAGTATCAGCGAATGTAACCGCCGCTCAAACAGCGCGGATATTCGTTGATACGGTATTCCGTTTGCACGGAATGCCGGAAGACATTGTCTCGGATAGAGATCCGAGATTTACAGGACGTTTCTGGCAAGAAACGTTCTCATTGTTGGGAACCCAGTTGAAGATGTCAACTGCGGACCATCCGGAAACGGATGGGCAGACGGAACGGGTTAACCGCGTTCTCGGAGACATGTTGCGATCATACGAACATTCCTTTGAACAGTGGAGTGACTACCCGTCACTCACTGAATTTGCGATTAACAATTCGGTGCATGCTTCAACTAAGCATACACCGTTCTACGTGAATGCCTTAAGGCATCCACGAACCCCAGCTTTACTTGGCGGTACGCCAAATCTAAGTGGGGGAGGGACCCGCTCAAATTTTGAGCGAGTCAATGCGCAAGTTGCGACTGCAACTTGTGAACAAAACGATGGCCCTTCTACTGAAATACAGTAGAAGGGGAAGCAGCTTCAATTAAACCTGAAGCTGCATACGATGAATATGTGTCTGCAGCAATGGATGCAGACAACGAGGACAATGCACCTACTGATGATAAAGCAGTAGATGAATTCGTATTACAGAGCCAAGCTGTAATACGCTATGTAAAGGATGCACTTGCCTCTGCTTTTGATAAGCAGAAGCAAAATGCAGATAAACAAGGAAGTAAGAACAAGAACTCCTTTCTTAAACGTGAATTAGTATTAATAAGTACTACTAATTTGCCTACACATGCAATAAGCAACTTCCCTACACGGAAGTTGCTTCCTAAGTATATTGGACCCTTCAAGCTCCAAGAGATTCGGGGGAATGCCTATACCTTAGACATTCCCACAGCAATGCGGCCTCACCCAACATTCTATGTTGGGCGGCTCAAGACGTATCACTCGTCTTCGTCTTACGACGAGACGCAGAACCACGGAAGATGCCGTGCTTCTCCAAGTCTCCCAAGAGAGACTTGTAATCGGCCTCCAGCCGTTGGTGAGCAGAGTGGAGAGTCGTTACCTCCGCCTTCGACTGTTCAAGATCAGCCGTGCGCCGATCGAGCTCTCCCTTATAGCGGGAAAGCTCAATGTACAGAAGATCATTCTTCTGCTGGAGGGCAGTGTGCGCCCCGAGGATGTCGCGGACATCCTCGCGAAGAGACCGATATGTCTTCACACAGTGAGACATATCGCTGCTCAAGGAGGAATAACCCTCCTCGAGATTGCGGAGCAAAGACCCATGCTCCGCAACAACAACGGCGAGGGAATTCTCAACCTCCGCCGCCCCTGATTGATAATCAGGAGAATAAGCGATATATCCTCGAGCGCTTGATCTCGAAGCGCTCGGTGCCTTTGAAGAAGGGGCAGCGTACCGAGTACTTGGTACGCTGGCTGGGATATCCCCAAGAGTTCGACTCTTTGGAACCGATTGAGGTTCTGAGGGCCGACGCCCCAGACCTTTTGACTGAGTTTGAGAAGAAGTCTCAAACTCATAATGCGAAGTAGCCTCAACAGTAGGTGTTGATGCATTCAGGGTATCAATTAAACCCTGAATTTCGGCGGGTACGGAAAAGCCACCGTACCCCCGCAACTACTCCTCTGACAGACGAGGAGTGACCTGCGTACACCACGGGCAAACGAGGTGAGAAGGGACACCACACTTTAACTCTTCTTTGAGGCAAGAAAAATGGATATATTCCATTTTGCCTGTTCGTGAGTGCTTTAAAAAGCTCTCGCGCATTACGTGAACTTTATTCACGTAAGCATCTGGGCTTTTGTTGTAGTTGTCAACAAAAGCATTCCAACTCTGAGTCAGGGCGTCTTATCGTCCCTGTTCTTCCTTGAACCTTTCCGGCTCGAATAATATCGAACCTGGAAAAAGAGGTCAATAAAGTACAGACTTCTATCGTCTGTACTTCGATCGAATCGACGTGACTGGATGTCTTCGCAGTCATCCAGCACGTTGATATCGAACAACGCATACTGGCAGTCCAGTTTACGGTGACCGCCACTGTTGGGGGCAATAGCCCAGCCAGGGGTCCAAAACCCCACTTTGTACGGAACATGAGGTTCCGTACGATGATACGCTTTAGAAGCGGCAGCCGCCGCTTCTGTTCGAGCCCTTTTAGCAGGCGGAGCACCGCCTGCTTCAACACCACGCGCCGGGGTTAAATCACCCCGACGTGGAGAAGTACTTGGTCCAGGTGGGGCTCTGCGTTCCCGCAACCACCTGTGATAATCATTGTCGCTGTCAGCTATGACAGCGACACCAGAGTCGTCATCGCTGTTAGGCGATGAGCACCTAGCGAGTTTCGACTCGCTAGATCCTTTAGTGGGTACATCTGTATCCCCATCACTTTGTTCGGAGTCAGAACTCCCGAACATGGCCCTCTTGGCAACACTCCATTCGGAAGTTGCCATCGTGCGAGATGTTGCATTAGCAACATCTCCCTGTTTCTTGTCAGATTCCACCTTAGCAGCATCTGTGGTCGAAGACGGTACGTCTTCCGACCTTTGCGTAGTTGACGCTGCTAATGCAGCGTCACTGTTGTCACTCAACACCTCAGCACCTAGTGCTGAGGCGGAGGAAGAAGTTCCTTCATTGTTTTCAGCAGCGCTCTTTAGAGCACCGCCGCCGTGTGTCTTGACCATCGAGTCGATGGTCAATCAGTTGGTGAATGAGAAATTCTGACCAACAAGTGCCACCCATGATTGGCCAAAATAAGAATTATTATTGACCAACCACCTTAAGTGGGGGGTGATGTAATGGGGTGCCATTACATAATTGATATTCAAGTTAGAATATCACAGTTTAATTTCAGACGCGTTGTCTGAAATTTAAATAAGAGATTATAAGTTATTATAATCTACGAAGGAAAAGTCGATTCGGTATATAAATACCGAATCTTGCAGGTTAACTAATAGTTCAGTTAGTTAAAGACTTGATATTATTATATTAATAAGTTAGTTACTATACTATTAGCCTCTAAACCACCCATTAAATAAACACTCTTAATTTTGCGTTCTAGAACATAAGTGAATATTAATATATTTACTTTTATTATAGGATTAGTTGTTACCAACTAATCCTGCCCTAATTGTATTGCGCGCTTCCTCGCAAAATACAGTGTAAGCCTGTAACACTATCAGTCCTGTTACTAAAGATGTTGCGGCAAAAAAATTTGAACATTTCACGGCGTTTTTCGAACGGCAGTTTAACTGCAAGTTTCATATATTACGTACCGATGGAGGGTATGAATATAAGAACCTGGATGGTTTCTGCATGCAGACTGGTGTTGAGCGCCAGATAAGTGAAGCCAACAACCAGTCCAGCAATGGAAAGGCAGAACGCATGCACCGCACGGTTATGAACATGACAAGGTGCACTGCTCGCTAGTGGTTTGCCACTTACTTTTTGGGGTGATGCAGTTCAATATGCTGCATATATATTGAACCGCAACCAGAGTAATTCGAATGCTCGGCGCCAATCACCTTTTGAGGTGCTCACGAGCAAGCAACCCAACCTTGGCAAAATAGTTGTTTTCGGTTCAATATGCACTGGGTATAGAAACCCTGGAAAGGATTCACTAACACATCGTGCTCAAGTTGCGGTTGTAATTGGAAAGAGCGAAGAGTTGAGGGGTTTAATATTTACCTTAAGAGTGAGTGTAAGGTTGTTGTTACACAACATTTAAAAAACGTTGAAAATCTGACCCCGGACCAAAACCTCAAACTTCAACAGACTATGGTGGAAGAACTCCAATCGGGGGGATGCGAATACTGCTCCAAGACCCAAGAAGATGAAGGTACGCAAAAAAATGTTGGCAACGCAAGCGCTGCCTTACGAAAAGTGTTTCCAAGTCTAAGCATAAAGATTCAGCTCATAATGATCAAGATACGACTGTAATTCCAAGTGCAGTCGAGGGTGATGGGTCAGTACATTTCGTCACTGAAATGTACCCAAAAAGTTTCAATTAAGCTATGAAATCCCTCAACAAGGACAAATGGACAACTGCAGTTCAGGAGGAGCTTAGTTCTTTGGAACGTAACGAAGTTTGGAGCATCGTTGACAAGACTCAAGATTGTCGACCTCTCCACACCAAGTGGGTATTCAAGAGAGAATATACCATGATGGTGAAATTGAACGGTTCAAGGCAAAACGCGTTGCAAGTGGCAACGAGCAACGTTTTGGTATCGATTACAACTTAAACCTTTGCCGCCGTTATCGACATGAACACGGTGAAGTTGGTTTTGGAATTGTCGACCAAGTGGAAGGTGCCTGCGAGGCATGGAGATATTCCGAACTCCTATGTTAAGGTCGAGGAAAACGAACATGACATCTTTCTGTTCATTCCCCAAGGCATGCAATTGAAGACAAGTGAGGAAATTCAAGGTTCTCAAGGAAACAAATTGTTAAAAATCAAGAAAACGTTTTACGGCCTTAAACAGGCAGGACGATTATGGAATCGTCTGATTCACGGAAAATTGCTGGATTTGGATTTTTCGCAGTGTTTCACGGACATATGTCTGTACGTCAAGAACTTAAATGGTGAAACCGTTATAGTAGGCATGTATGTTAATGATCTACTAGTAACTGGTACAAAAGAGGAGCTCGTGGGGAAGTTTTTTGAAGATTTGACGTTCCTCGATATTAAAACCTCGGCAAAGTATCGAAAATTCTCGGCATGCGAGTGACGTTCGACAACAAATCTGGATACAAGTTGGATCAAGAAGTCACGATTGATGGTATCATCAAAGACTTGAAGTTGGAAGATGCCAACCCGGTACGCACTCCGATCGGCATGAATTTCGAGGACATATCGCTTCAACCAAGCGAACCTCTAAAAAGTACTGGATTAACGACAATCAAGGATTTCCAGTCTTTGGTCGGCAGTTTGCTTTGGATCGCGCGCTGCACTATATCTGACATCTTGTACGCCGTTCATAAGGCTAATCGACGTACACATGCTCCCACCATTGCATATTGGCAGGTGGCCAAGAAGATTTTGCGTTACAAAAGGGTATAAAACATTTTAAGATTTGTATGGGGCGCGGCGAGGTGGCGAGCAACGAGTTGAGCATCAAGGCGCATAGCGATGCAGATTACGGAGGTTCCAAGAGCGACAGAAAGTCAACCTCAGGTGGACTCATCTTTTTCGATGGCGTTCTGGTTGCTTGGATTTGTAAGAAAGAAGGTGTCGTCTCATTATCGACCATGAAAGCGGAATTTTATGCGGCTTCTCCAAACGTGGTCACGTTATTGGGTTTTAAAGAACTCATTGAGGAAGAGTACGTCAAGATGAAGCTACCCATGCAACTTTTCATGGATAACCAAGCAGCGATCAAGATTTTCAAGGGCGGTGAAACAAGCTCAAAAATGAAGCACGTGGACATTCGAGTGAAGTTTATTATTTAAGTTAGAGGCTGGACTTATCGAGTCTACCTACGTTTCGACTAAAGATATGCTCGCTGATAGACTTACCAAGGATTTACCTACTTCAAAGTTCGAGGAGCTACGCGTCGCGCTCTGCCTTCAACATGTGTGATTTTTCGAAATACACATTAAGGAGGAGTGTTAAAAATAGTCTGTATATTTTAATTACTAAAATTAGGTAGGACTATTTGTTTTAGTTAGCAATCTGTATCTCCTACTTTTTAGCTGCTAAAAATACGGCATCCGTACTCGATTCTGAGTACTGCCTATTTTTGCACTGATAAGTAATGTAGGTAACACAACAGATGTTGGAGGTATAGTATACCTTCAACTCCTTATGCATATCCATGTTAGGCTAGCTAATCACTTCTCAATACACATTCAATTGAATGTGTATTGATAAGTGATTAGCTAGTCCCTGGTTCAATCTACTATGTCGAACACATTACAATCTCTCTACGGGTGTCATTCTCGCGACCTAGCTGTAATTGGTTGCAGAGATATTGACTAAAGACGATTTGGTAATATTGCTGTTAATATTGGACATCTACGACACCAAGATTCCTACACTACTGCTACGATGGACGGAAACACCTTTCAACAGGTTATGAGCCCAAAGGGTCATGATGTCTCCAGCGACGACGGATCCCAGGAGGAGAAACCGGCTGCGATGGGCGCCGAAGGAATGAAGATACTGGAAATGTTCCATAAATTGTGTGACCGGATGGACAAGCTTGAACCTACCAGGGTCCAACCAGAGCCGAAAAAGTCGTTTTCAACAACTCGATGCGTCTGGCACGCGTATGCGGATGGAGTCGCTTGAAAGCACTCCCGACAAGAAGCCCAAAGTGCAACCGAATTTTTACCATAATAATCATGGTATGGGTGCACCGATGGAAAATCGGCCACCGGTGTTCAAATGCCATCCGCAAAAGAGTGCAAGTTGTCCATCAAGATATGTGATGGTACCGAGGTGTATCGAGAACTTGGAGCGGGTTTGAAGGACTGGGGTACAAGATTCATCCGGCAGATATCGATTGCCGAATCTGCCTGCGGTTATTACTGGAGCGAAGATATCAAGGTGGAATTGCTAGGCCACTACCTCGGTGGTACCGCTGAAAATTATTACAATAGACGGGTCGACACATGATTGAACGAGTCGCCCACTCTTGTGCACGTGATGAATAATATGCTAAATTCTTTTCATACAACCATCACCTCTGCACAGGCGATGAATATGTTCACCAGTCGAAAGAGCCCCAAGCGTTCGTGGAACGAACAGTTTTTGTTCCTTGTGGCGATATCGGAAGCTGTTGGCGGCAGTGAGTCACTTGTTTTTGGACAATGTGGTTCACTATGCATCGCCTGATTTGAAGACTATTATGATGGCCAAGTATGACCATACACGAACGGATTTTCTCCGACATGCCGAAGAGCTGACGCACTTTGCACAACCTCTTGAAGGCGAAACAAGAACTGCGAAGTCCAATAATGCTGATGTAGTCAACATGGTCGAGGAAAAGAATAAGGCGGTGAAATGTCATGGGTGCGTAAAGTAGGTCACATTAGACCGAAATGTCCGAACAATCCCGACAAAAAGGTCGATTTCTAGCTGGCTGTTTCGAATTTTGCGCCCAGATCTGTGGGCAATACTTGGATTTTCTATTCCGGTGCTAGTATGCACTTGGTTAACAATGGAAAGTATCTGCGTGATACCGAAACGGTTGACGGCACGCTGATGGAAAAAAGCTGGAAATTACGTTAAAAGGCTGGATTTTGATAAAAGTCCATGCCAATGATAAACCAAAGAAGGTGCGAGTGGATAACGTGTATTACGTGGAAGATCTTGCAAAAAACATTATATCTTACGGTCTTTTGGAGGATAAGGGGTGTGAGATGGCCTATGTTAATGGCAACCGTATGTTACTACATACCTCCACCCGCTCTCAGATTTTTGATATCCAAAAGACCAACAAGGTCTTGACGGTCATGTCTCGGTGATTATCGATGACGAGTCACATTTTCCGGCCGTTATCGCAATCGTGGAAGAAAATGACACCGAATCGGCCCGACAATCAGATGTCCAAAAAGGGTCGTTAATGCATTTTCATGCTTGGCTCGGACATCTGAATTACGATGCCATCGAACGCTTGGCTAAGGATGCGTCGAGTGGAATCGAACTGACGGACCATAAAATGATGAACTGTCTGACATGTGCCCAGGACAAGCAGAAGAAAAATCCTACGTCGATCAAGGACAGTGGTACCAACTCACCGATTGATCGAATCGGTGGTCTCATATGTTCTGACCTAAAGGGCCCGATTATCCCTAAGAACCGCCTAGGCAACAGATCCATGATCAACTTCGTTGATCATAAATCTATCTATGTGCGTTTTTCTTGCCAAACCAAAGATGTAATGGGGTGCCATTACATAATTGATATTCAAGTTAGAATATCACAGTTTAATTTCAGACGCGTTGTCTGAAATTTAAATAAGAGATTATAAGTTATTATAATCTACGAAGGAAAAGTCGATTCGGTATAAATACCGAATCTTGCAGGTTAACTAATAGTACAGTTAGTTAAAGACTTGATATTATTATATTAATTAGTTAGTTACTATACTATTAGCCTCTAAACCACCCATTAAATAAACACTCTTAATTTTGCGTTTCTAGAACATAAGTGAATATTAATATATATACTTTTATTATAGGATTAGTTGTTACCAACTAATCCTGCCCTAATTGTATTGCGCGCTTCCTCGCAAAATACAGTGTAAGCCTGTAACACGATCAGTCCTGTTACACCTGGTAGCACTTTGTGGTCCGTCTTAACGACCACAGTTCCGTTCTGCTAGTTAACTAGCGGAGCAAAGATTAAGAGCCGCTCGGCATCATGTCGCGAGACATGTCAGATGCCAAGCGAGAAAGAACGCTGGAAGAGGTGAATAAACACTTCCCTCACTTCTCGTCGCGTAGCAAAGACGCGACGGTGGAAATTATTCGGTCTATGGGGACCGACATCATTACCTTCCTCAAGAATAAGTCCCCGGAGGAAGTGGTACAGGTGGTAAATCGCTTTAGGCGAAACCACCTAGAAAAGCCAGAACGGCCCGCGCCAGAGGCAGCGCGGACCGCAACTGCACCTGCAACGCATAGCGTTGAAGTGGTAAAGGCGCGAGTACCGCCCTTTACCGGCGAAGGGGGCGATCCCCTTCGTATATGGTTCGCAGAGGTGGAAGATGCCATCTCTGCGCAAAATATTGTTGACGAACGTCAACAGGCGTACTTCGCCACAACATGTCTAGGCGGCAGAGCCAGGGCATGGGTGATGATCGCAGAGCCACTGATGACTTTGAGTTCCTTACTTATAAGGAATTTAAAGCTGAGCTAAAGCTCAACTTTGGAGCTCCAGAAATGGAGCTAAGTAGTCGGCAGGAGTTTATGGAACTCCGGCAAGGTAAGCTTGACCTTCAAGCTTACGCTCAGAAGACGCAATATTTGCTGTCAAATATTGTGTATGAGCCGGTGCCCCCTGCTATGCAGGTCACTGGCTTCATGAAGGGACTCAATGATGGTCCCGTCAAACAGAGTCTCTATCGGCACCCGCCAGATACTCTGAGGGATGCCATTGATATGAGCATCCGTGAGGAGTTCAGGATGCGATCAGCGTCATCGCATGCTGGGTACAGCCGAAGGGATCAACAGCCCTTCGCTTTTGACATGCCGCAACGGCATGTCAACAATCAGCAGTCAGGCAGACGAAGCTCACACTTCGTCTCAAGAAACAGCCACCCGCGCCAGAGCATGGGCGGTGAAGGTCCAGAGCCGATGGACCTATCGGTTGCGGTTGATTCAAACACGAAGCAACCGAAATTTAAGAAGAATATTCGCTGCAATAGATGCGCGAAAATGGGGCATTTTGCCAATGAGTGTATGGCACCACGTCCGGTGCCACGCAGTCAGCGGACGGAACCGTCCGCTGCACGGCGACACCAACAGGGACATCACCCTGTTGGTGCAAAAAACGTAGATCACCAGTAGGGGCGGGGCGCCCTACTGGGAATGTTATCCCACATGCCGACATAGGGCATGTGAGGGTAATATCCCCAGACGGGACTATGTCCTGTCAAAAAGCACAGGGGGATGATAAGCCTCTTATCACCCTGGAGGTTAAGCCGCACGGGAGCGATGTCCCCATGCGAGCTTTGTTTGACACAGGAGCGTCAAACAATTTCGTTAGAACTCAGAGTCTAACGCTGTTGAGCTTCGTGGAGGTAGAAACCCCACGAAGTATGTTGTCAGTCCGGTTAGCAACAGGTGCAACCGTGACTATTCCAAAGCGTGTGATTAAAACACGCTTCGAGTTGAATGAACTGTCATTCGAGGACGAATTCTTCGTCCTCGATTTAGATGACAAGTTCGATGTGATACTTGGAATCCCATGGATGTCCAAGTTTAGACCTTCGATCGACTGGGTTAACCTATCGATCGACTGCGGCGGACCCACAGGATCTTATCACCCTGTGTGTAATCCGGCTGTATCAGAAGATACAACCGCAGCGTCAGACAGTCTGGTGGATAGAGATGGCGCCACCAGGTCTGTTCTGACACGATCAGTGGAAGGTACCTCCGCTGGTGAGAGCCCAGAGGGACTACCACACGCAACAGAAGAGTCGTTGCGTGTTGGAGAGAAACATTCCACGGGTGATAAAGACCACCATGAGAATGAAGTTATATCCACGGTGGGAAACACCCACCGTGAGAATGAAAATGTATCCACAGAGGGAAACACCCACTGTGCGACCGAAGGTTCCAACACGACGAATGAATTCCGTGTTGATGAGAGTGAACTCACGATCGAGTGCAATCGTGAACAAAACTCCGTGGTGGTCAGTGTCCACCACGTTGCGTTAGCCATGCGCACGGGTGATAAAGACCACCGTGTCGCAGAAAAGGCGGCCGATCAGACGAGCACATCTGATCGCCAAAATTCCATGGTAGGCAGTGGCCACCATGATGATGAGTATTCGCACACGGTGAATCGTAATCACCTTGTAGCAGTCAATCAGACGAGTGCGTCTGATTGCATGGGCAGTTCCGTCGAGACGATCAACGTCTTGACGCAAACGGAGACCGGATTAGCTACCCAGTATCTGTTGATGGAACACCCTCCGAAAGAAGGTTCGGAGGTGATGGCTCTTCCAGCGCTAAGCTGGAAGAAGTTTATGAGAAGCTTGCACGATGATCAGATCGAACAGATCTGTATTATCGTAGCAACAGATGATGTAGTGGATATTTGTGAGCAAATATCCACATTACGAGTGGAAAACATTGGGAAAGAGGTTCCCAATGATCAAACCAAAGTTCGGCGCTTTGAAGCGCAAAGCTGGGAGTCGCTTAAAGCGAACTCCCCATTTTATGAGGTACTTCGGGAATACGCTGACGTATTCCCAGAAGAAGTACCTAGCGAGCTCCCTAAGGATAAGGGAACTCGTCATGAGATTGACCTCGTGCCAGGCACGAAGTATTGTGTTACGCGGCAATGGCCGTTGCCGGGTGATCAGGTAAAAGCGATCGACGAGTTCTTCGAAGTGTCGTAAAGCGGATTTTTTTTTATTAGGCTAAAATAGGGCCTAATGCTGGACATTTTATTAGGCCCATAGGGGGCCTAATATTATGACTAATATTAGGACCTAAATTAGGGGCCTGATAGTTGACGCAGATAGTGGATACAGTAGTACATAATTAGGTACCTCCATGTGTACCACGGTGGGTACAGTAGTACGTACCACCGTGGTGTACATAGAAAGGATATAGAAGGGACACGGAAGATGTGCTGATTACTTACAGGTACGCGGCGAACACCAGCGAACAAACAAGGAACAAGCGGGAAAATCAGGTCGACTGATGGACGGAAGGCGTTCCGAATGGACGATGCGGATTGGTTGAAAGTAGGAACAGGGTAGATCTAAGGGTTTAATTGCTAATATAGTTCTCCTTTTGCAAACGATCGCGCTGATCGTTTTTTTGGGAAGGCACCTTTGCGCCCCCACCTTATTGAAACCTCTACGTCCCGGGCGGGAGCACTAAGTGCGTTTTTGGCCCACCGGTTGGCGTAGAGTGTGAGAACTCACCCCGCAACTCCGCCCGCAGTGTCTGAGGTTCTTCGTTTAAAGGTTTTTTGGTTTTGGGAACGTGATCGAGCAGTGCTCTCACCTCTTCCCCATGAAATTAACGTTTGTTCCCTAGAGTTCGGCTGCTTTAAGCGCCCCACGGGAACTCTAGGTGGATTTTAATATAAATACCTATTCCTCATATATTCTAGGCTAGGAGCGCATTGATTTGGGCGTTCCTTAGCTGTTTGACGGATTAGAGGCTCCGTGATCAGGCAGTGAAGACTTCCGCTGCCTGATCAAGTACCCCCCTACCGATCAACACCTGATCGACACTTTTTGCGAATCGTGATCATGATCGCTGATCGCAAATCGCGCCAACTGCTACTTGAACGACTTCCGGTGCTTGATCAAGTCTTATCAAGGTATATTACGACTGGGCAGCAGCTTTTAGCCCCTGATCGATCCTTTCAGTACCTGATCGCACTTTCGATCAAGACACCTGATCGCATCTGCGATCAAGACAGAATATTGTTGATCGACGGTTATTAACGTCAGCCAAAGCCTGATCGCGCCTGATCACGACCGATTGTCTTCGTTTCAGTACCTGATCGTGACTTGCGATCAAGACGCCTGATCACATTTGTGATCAAGACCGAATACAACTGAACTACGACTATTAGCATCAGCACCAGCCTGATCAAGCCTGATTACCACTTATCTACATCGTTTCAGCGCCTGATCGCATCGGACTGCCGCCTGATCGCACTTGCGATCAAGACGGAATATTGCTGATCGTCGGTTATTAGCATCAGCTCAAACTTGATCAAGCCTGATCGCGGCTAATTGACGTGGTTTAAGCACCTGATCGCACGTGATCACGCCTGATCGCATCGGTTGTATCGTCACAAGTTAGTTAATTCAATCTTGCACCAAGAATTCGCTGTGCGCTGTCCCCTCCACCTGAGGAGCGACCCACGCCTAGCCGTCGGGTACACAAGGTGAGCAAGAACACAAGCAGTCGAAGACATCCGGAGAACCCCCTTCGTTAGTCGGCAGTCTGGGCGCCGTGGTACCGCCTGATCAAGTCTCAAAAACTTCGATCAGCCGCTCCACCACAATGGTGCGCGTGCCCGGATCCTTGGGCGACGCGGGATATCACCGCGTTTCTACGCAAGATAGCGCGGATGTGAAAGTGAAAACGGAAGCTGAAGCAGAGGTGAAAATTAAGGTGGAAAAGGAGGAGGTGGTTGTGACGACGGAAGGCAGTTCGCCGTCGTCATGCCTGAAGAAGAAAGGAAATGCCGATCATCAGGACCTGGGGAGGAATCCAGATGACGTAAAGGAGGAGAAGCCTCAACCACCTCCCGAGGCTCCTTCGGGAGCCCATGAGGATCATAACGCAAGTTATTATCCGCCAAAAATACGTGTATATAATGATCCAGATTGGGATCCAATGGAGAAGTATTACAATACCGACCAACCGAAGATGTTGATCAAAGCGCCTGGGTCGGAGAGCGACGAAAGCCGATCAAGTACGCCGCCAACGGAAGCCGATCTGGTAAAGACGTTTTACCAAAAGATTTACCGAGAGCACCTGGAAGATTACCTGATGACGAACTCGATCATGAGCCTGCTCGGGGTTACGATCAGCGGGAAGCTGAGTAGACCGGTGAACCAGCCAATCACGAAGGGAAAAGATAAGCTAACGATTGTGCTAAGGCTAATACGCCTGATCAAGCAGGCTGGTCTGATAACAGGCGCCTACGATGCCGAGGAAGTATTCGATCAGGACTCCAAAGATATGGCAGAGGCCACCCAGCTGTTGTATTCCATGTTGATACCCATCGTGGTCGAAGCAGACGATAAAGATTTCCCCAGTTCACCACCACAATCCCCGTTGAAGATTGAGGCAAGTCCGTCAATCAACGTATCGGGACATTCGGGGTCATCGTGCTACGAATCTTCCCCTTCAGAGGGTGAAGATCAGGGAATTGAGTCAAGTAGCGCTGTTAGTATGGAGCCCAAGATAACCAGAATGGAAGTTTGCCAAAAGGACAACTCCAAATTGCCGGTTGTCAAGACGGAACCTCAGTCGATCAAGACAGAAAACGATCAAGGGCCACAGTGGCAGATGTTTTTTGACAAAGCCATGAAGAAGTTTCTAGCTGAAGAGAGCAGTAAGTGGGCACCTGGAGCCGTTGGCGCCAAAATCCACCAGCCAAATCAAGGAAGAGCTGCGTCGATCAAGGATGTTGATATGGAGTCCCTACACTCGTTGCGTGGTCAGCAGTCGAAACCAGATAGGTCGAAGACGGTAAAAGATGTGGATATGGAATCCGTGCAGTCGTTTCACGATCAACGGTATCAAATTGACTACGTAGACCCTGATGAACCGATCACACTGCCACGGCGAGCCACAGTGGCATCCGCGTATACTGGGACACCTGATCAGCAGCCAATTGCCAGAATTCGGATGTCTGCGATCAGCGATTTAAAAGAATTTTCGGGAAAAGAAGGGGATGAAGATCAAGAGATGAACTGGATCAGTCGTCTCAAGTCAGCATTTATGCGCGATCAAGCTTCTGATCCTGGAAAGTGTCTAATCCTGGGAGATTTACTGAAGGGACCAGCGCGCAACTCGCATCGACAGTTGAGTAGAACCACCCGATCAAGTTGGAAAAGTCTCGTGGATGAATTCGAAGTACAATACTGTGGAACTGGTCAATCGGTATCCCGCCAGTATTATTATATGAAGCAGCGATCAGACGAAAGTCCTATCGAATATTTGCACCGACTGAATGTGGCGGGACTGCGAGCTAAGTTACCGATCAGAGATGGACCGCCCGAAAATCTGCGCGAACATGTCCAACATTTTCTGGACACTCTGGCCAATCGCAAACTCGCCGATCAGCTGGCTCTCCTACGCTTGGATCGTGCTTCGGACTTGGAAGAAACGTTGCGGGCATACGCACGCAACAAGTGGTATCAGCCAACAGCGGCAGTACGCACCAGCAGATTCCGCCAAAAATCCGGCGACGATCGAGCACCGGCCGCGACGCGAAAGCCTAGGGGCGTGCGTGCGATCAAGGTAACGTCTGGGAGCGAAGAATCAAGTGCTGATGATAGTGGAAGTGATGGCGATCAGCGCCGCTATATGATTGCTACTATGCGCGATCAACCAGGGGCGCACGATCAGCCTGGCGAGTCACGATCAGGCAAACGAAGTGACTCCAACGCAGTCGATCAAGGGGCGATAAAGAAGTGCAGTCATTTTGTATCGATCAGACACGACAACTTACGTTGCTGGAAGCGCCTGACTTGCCTGAAGTGTGGCAAGAAAGGACACCCCACCGATCAATGCCTGTACGTCTGCCGAGCATGCGGCGAGATTCACGATGCGGGGAAGTGCCCTATGGAAGAATTTTACAACCGCATCCGCCAGTGGTATAACCCTACCAAGCATGCAGGACTGTTTCCCAAGGAAGCCGAAGATTTGTTAAACTAGGACGCTCGACAGGTTGGAATCTGGTATGAGACGAGCGTTCTAGTTTGTGTATTTTTGCATTTGTGGATAAGAAGAGGGCTGATCGAGTATCAACAAGAGATAAGGAAAAACGCGATCAGCTTGATTTACCACGTTTGGCTAATTTCCATATTGATGAGTTTTCTCGATCACCTGTGATCATGGAAGTCGAATTACTTCCAGGCGAATCACGTGGATATTGGAAATATCACTCGCCAAAGAAATGTTTCAAGCAAGCCAAGGCGAGTGGAAAAATCAATAACGAGCGAGCTATGATATTATTTGATTCTGGTGCCGAAGTGTCGATCATCGACTCAACCTCTGCTTGTAAGGTGGGTTGTTGGATTGACACGAGTCAAACACAAGAATGTGTCGGCATTGGAGAAAGTGCATACCAAACAGAAGGACGTGCAAAAATCAAGATCACGCTAGCGGGCTCATTGGTTTATTATTTCCAGGCATGGGTGGGCAAACTTGTTGGTCAAGATGCCATATTGGGTATGGATTTCATGATACCAGCTGGTGTTCGATTAGATATCGCTCATGGCGCACTAGGTTTACCTGACGAAGTGATCATACCACTGGAGGCACGTCGACAGTTGTATGGGTCGAGCGGTAATTATATGAAGCTCGATGAGTATGAACAGATCCCAGTAGGTCGATCAGCCGAAGTACGAATTTACGATCAGCGATCTCGCAAGTTGTGGATTACTCGTGGAAGAGATTGGGTCCCCACTATCGCTAGGGGCGGGGGCAATTTGAGGTATTTACGTGTTACGAACATCGTCGATCACACCATCATTGTTCAAGAAGAGACTGTTTTAGGTATTTGGATGAACAAAGATGATGTGCCCCGCCGCCCCGGATTTGTTTCGATCGGGTCCAACCGTTACAAAGAGTGGCAAAATCTGGCATATCAAGCCTCCACCGATCTGGTATCTGACGATCAAGAAAGTGTCGATCAGGGTCCATTAGTCGAGAAGAAGGAGTATCCAACTCCTCGAAGTATCTTAGTACGTCCCACGGACACGATCGTCGCATCTGTAGCGTTGGTAACCGAAGGGGCGCAAAAGGTGCAAGGGGTGCAAGAGCGATGCGATCAGGGGCCGGAAGTGAAAGGTCCGACCCTCAATCATGGAGTTGAACAGCCTGTTTAAAGCGATACACCTACTCAAGATCCGTGTAATCACCCTGTCTCGGTTAGCCCCAGCGAATTCGACGTGACACCTATTGACGATCAAGTTTGTTATCACGAAGGTGGAGATTTGTATGTGGAAGAATTGGAGAAGCAGCTTGCCACGTTACCCGAAGTGTCTGCAAGCACTGAAGAAGTAACCAAAGATGATTTGCTAGTCGGAGATCCCACAGTCAACACAGTGGAGGAGATAGATCAACTTCGCGAAATAATTTGGGCGAAAAAACATCTTTTGTTAGGGAAGGGAAACGCGCTACCCCCGCTGCACGAGGAGTTGTTTGTGATATCGATGTGGGTAAAGCGCGACCGATCGCCCAAAAATGCCGGAAAGTGGCCCCACAATTTCGCGAGAAGTTGTCGGCCCTGATCAAGGGGTTGCTAGCAACTAAGATCATTCAGCCGTCAACGTCACCCTGGGCATCGCCTATAGTGATCATCGTAAAAAAGAATGGGGTCGATATACGTCTATGCGTCGATTATCGCGCGGTGAATCAACTCACGCGTTTGATGGTGTACCCAATGCCCCTGATCACCGATCTACTCGAAGATTTGGATAAAGCGTTGTAATTTTGCTCTTTGGATATGGCGAGTGGTTTCTGGGTCGTGTCTATGACCGATCGAGCACGTCAAATTTCGGCGTTTGTCACTCCATTTGGATTGTTTGAGTGGAATAGGATGCCCTTTGGCCTCAAGAATGCTCCGCAAATTTATCAGCGGTTGATCGACAATGCACTATATGGATATCTTAGGGTCAAAGACGGTGCAGATGAATCAGCTGACGTATTTACAGCAGGAGAACCCGACCAAACGCTGGGCCCGTCTGTGCTGCAACGGCGATCATATATCGATGATATATTGATCCCTGCACCTACTTGGTCCACCCTATGCGATAAGGTGCGGCACTTGCTGGAAAAGTGCGATCAATGGAATTTGTCGATCAGCGTGGCTAAATCGTACTGGGGGCGAAGCGAAGTACCCTATTTAGGACATCACGTCTCTTGCCGCGGGTTAGAAACAAATCCAAAGAACCTGGACGATCTGATCAATTTGCCTTTCCCTGGCACCTTACGTGCTATGTAGTCGTTCTTGGGAAGCCTAAATTACTATCGTCGATTGATTGAAGATTTCGCAATTTATGCCGCCGTGCTTTACGAATTGAGGGAGATAGATTATCAAGAGTTGAAGAAACGATCACATAGTGAGGCGGAATCAAATCACGAGGATTATCGACTAATTAGAGCAAAAGTGGCATTCAGCATGCTGAAGGCGAAGATTGCATCAGCTCCAACCCTGCGACACTTTGACCAGGACAAGACGCCGGTGATCGTGGTTTACGATAGCAAATGGGCAGTATCTGCCGCTCTAGTACAAGAATACGATCAAGTGTATCATCCCGTCGCATTCGCTAGCCGAACGTTGAAAAGCGGTGAGCTGAATTACAGCCCCGTCGAAAAGGAAGTTCTGGCGCTTTTACGAATTTTGGATGTTTATTTCACGATGCTGGTCGGAAAGACGATCACCGTTTTATCACGTCTATCTACATTGAAGTGGTTACTAACATCCAATGGGTTGGACGGACGATTAGGTAGATGGGCTGC
>CM047581.1:14461893-14477727 GCA_026184515.1 Peronosclerospora sorghi
GCTTCTAACAGCTCATCAGAGTTGGAGACCGGTGTCGAGCGGATGACCATGGGGGTGGACCATGCCCGGTCTGAACAAAAAAGGGACATGCGGCAGCAAGGGGCTGTTTGCCAGTCGGGGCTCCAGCAAGACCCACAGGCCTCAGTTCCGCAAAAGGAGGGTATCAACACGTTGCCCATGACGCCAGCCAACGTCCAAGCCATGTTTGAGACGATGATGCAACGTTTCATGGAAGAACGGGTTAGACCACCTATGCGCCCACATGTCCAAGACCGGTCTACCTGTCAAGGTGTCAATGTTTGCAAAGACGTGGATATGGAATCGGTAACATCTATGGATAAGCCTATTAGAAGTGATAAACCAACCGGCAAGGGAAGGCGCAAGCCGCAACCGGCAAGACCGCGTAGACCAAGCAAGACAAGTGACTGTGATATGGAGTCGGTCGGCGGTCTTGACGACCATGGTGGGTCAGATGGTACAGGCGCAGGCAAGGTGCACAAGGCTAACCTAGCCTCCACTACTGCCTACGACTTTGGATCTGCTGCGATTCCGCGAATCCGTATGGCCGCGACGACCGACCTCAAGGACTTCATCGGCAAGGATGCTGATGAAGACCAGGCCCGGTCTTGGTTCGGTCGGGTCAAGTCTTCGTTCCTGCAAGACCAGACCCCAAAAAGCGAACGTTGTTTAATCTTCCGGGATTTGTTAAAAGGACCGGCTGCGAACTGGATTCAACAGTTGGGTCGGGGAGTCCGGTCTGAATGGGACCTGTTATGTGCGGAGTTTGAAGGTCAATATTGTAACTCCGGATTTTCAAGCGCCCGTAAGTACCACCATATGCAGAAGCGGGCCGACGAAACACCGATCGAGTATTTGCATCGGTTGAACGTGGCTGCACTTCCCGCCGGCATAACAATCAAAGAGAATAACCCGCCGAACGGTGCCGCCTTAGAACATGTGGGTCACTATATTAGTACCCTTGACGATCAAGAACTGGCGGACCAGCTTACTCTACTGCGTCTTAAGGATGCGGGCGAAGTCGAACAGACCCTGCGGACGTTACAACAGTCGCGTAGTATGAGAGCGAAGACCGCTGGTGGATCAGGTCGCTATCGTTCCAAGACCCAGACCGATCCGGTCAAGAGACCTTGGACCAGACCGACCCGAGCGGTCAAGGCAATTGTAGCCGAAGACAGCACGGGGTCAGAAGGGGAAAGTGGAAGTCCATCCAGCGAGGAGTCATATGATGAAGACCAGTATCGTTACGTCTATGTTGCGGGGCCTGCCCCGAAGACCAAGTCGAAGTCCGACCAGGTGGATCGGAAGGAACGGAAGCAAGTCCGATCCAGACCGACCTCGTCAGAAGTGCTCCCACTGTGGGTCGAGCAAACATGATGGTCCAAACTGCTGGAAGAAGATGGTGTGCAAGAAGTGCGAGAGACGCGGCCACCCGACGGACCACTGCCTCTTCGTATTCAAGTCATGTGGAGAGATCCACGAGGCCGGCCACTGCAAGATTGAAGAATTTGCTAACATGATGCGCAAGTGGTACGTGCCGGACAAGCACGCGGGGATGCTGCCGCCGGACGCAGAAAAGATGTTAAACTAGAACGCTCGCCAGGTTGGAATCTGGATCGAGCCGAGCGTTCTACGGTTCACATCTATGCATATGTCGGCAAGAAGGTTAAGACCGACAATACACGTTCTATTCCAAATTGCGTCGACCGAGACCATCCGGTCTACAGTCTGAAGACCGATGAGTACTCCCGGACTAAGGTGGTTATGCAGTTGGACTTGCTGCCTGGAGAATCCCGCGGATACTGGAAGCATCACGCGCCTGATAAATGGTTCAAGCAGGCGAAAGCCTGTGGCAAGATTAATAACCAGAAGGCGACGATGTTGTTCGACTCTGGAGCTGAAGTATCGATAATCTAATCCGCCTTTGCTCGTAAAGTCGGATGTCGTATAGACGATACCCAGAGACAAGAATGCGTCGGGATCGGCGAAAACTCTTATATGACCGAAGGAAGAACGCGTGTGAAAATTACTTTGTCGGGATCGCTGGTCTACTTTTTCAGCGCTTGGGTTGGCAAGTTGGCTGGTCAAGACGATTTACTAGGAATGGATTTCATGGTCCCAGCTGGTATTCGCCTAGACCTGTCACATGGAGTGCTTACGCTCCCGGATGAGGTCCAGGTCCAGTTGGCTGGTCGAAGACCTCTGTATGGTTCGTATACCGATCTGGTCCGGTGGGACCAATACCTCACTATCCCAGTTGGTCGGTCTGCCGATACCCCGGTTGAGAAATGTTTTCGTTCGAGGAAGCTATGGTTGACCAGGGGCGATCGGTGGGTCTCGACCTTCGTAAAGAGTGCTGGTCGACGTTATTTTGTCCATCTTACCAATATCGGTGACAATCCGCTGACACTGGCCAATAACACTATTGTCGGCATGTGGTTAGCAGAAGGGAAGGTAACAAGGAAGATGGGGTTCTTCTCGATTGGGTCGAGGCGGTATGTCGAGTGGCAAAACCTGGCGTACCAATCGACCACCGATCTTATCAGCGATGATGGGTCGGTGGAAGAGGATACCTCACCTTTAGTGAAAAGACCAAGTTATGTCACCCCAAAAAAGATGTTGGTCCGAAGAAAGGCGCCGCAGTCACCAGGAACGGTGGACCATCAAGTAGACGAGCCGAGGCTAGTCAACGTGGTGTCAGCACAAGACCAGGCGACAGCGGAGCAAGAAACGGAAGAAGGGGAACATGAAGTTGCTAGGTCGGACCATGACGGTATTCCTAATCAGACCGATATCAGTGAAGGACAGCCCGTCGATCAAGACCAGGGGCGTTCAGCCGGTCCAGATGGTCTAGGTGATATCACCCCAGAAGATGAACAAGTCTGTATACATGAAGGCGGGGAACAGTACATTCAGGAGCTGGAAAGACAAATGGCAGTCCTCCCTGAAGTGTCTGCCGACTCTCCCGAAGTTACAATGGATGATTTACAAGTGGGTGATCAAGACCTTAACAGTCCAGACCAGATCGAGCAGTTTAAGAATATCATATGGAAGAAAAGACATCTGCCGATCGGAAAGGGCAATGCCTTACCACCTGCAGCCCGTGGTGCGATTTGCGATATTGACGTTGGAGATGCCAAGCCGATTGCTCAGCGATGTCGACGCGTGGCGCCACAGTACCGGGAAAAGCTTTCTGATCTTATCAAAGGACTGTTGGCTACCAAGATTATTAGACCGTCGACCTCGCCATGGGCCTCGCCGATAGTAATTGTTATCAAGAAGAACGGCGTCGACATTAGGTTGTGCATCGACTATCGTCTGGTAAATCGGTTAACTAAACTTATGGTGTACCCGATGCCGCTGATTAATGATTTGTTGGAAGACCTGGACAAGACCTTGTGGTATTGTTCGCTGGATATGGCAAGTGGATTTTGGGTGGTCTCTATGACTGATCGAGCCCGTGAGATTTCCGCAGTTGTGACACCGTTTGGTCTTTTCGAGTGGAACCGTATGCCGTTCGGTCTGAAGAACGCACCCCAGATATATCAAAGGTTGATAGACAACGCACTGTACGGACACTTCAAAATCAAGACCGATCGGGACCCTGCCAAAAGTTATGATGTGTTTACAGAGGGTGAACCCGATCGGGAAAGAAGACCGTCTGTTCTAGGGAGGCGGTCGTACATCGACGACATTCTGATACCTGCCTCGTCATGGAACGATCTGTGCGAGAAGGCTGAACGATTGTTGGAGACATGCGACCGCTGGAACCTATCTATCAGCGCCATAAAAACTTTTTGGGGTATGTCCAAGGTCGCCTATTTAGGTCATATGGTCTCGAACAATGGCCTAGAGGCTAATCCTAAGGACCTGGATTCGTTAAGCAACCTCCCGTTTCCCAAGTCTCTGAAGGCAATGCAGTCCTTCCTAGGAAGTTTAAACTACTACAGCCGCTTCATCGAAGATTTTGCTATCTACGCGGCTGTGTTGTATGAGCTCCGGGAAGTGGACTACCGTATGTTGCGCGAAGAGGACCGGGCAACTTTACATGGGGGCGCCGACTCTGGTCTTGCTGCAGATTGTCCGCAAGTGGAGGCCGAAGACCATATGAAGCGTGCAAAGTTTTCTTTTGGTATGTTGAAGGCTAAGATGGTGACGGCACCGATTTTGAAGCATTTCGATCCCGAAAAGGTCCCGACCATTATTGTATATTCTAGTCAGTGGGCCATTTCGGCCACTCTAGTACAAGATCATGATGGTGTGTACCATCCGGTCACGTTCACGAGCAGAACGCTGAAGCCAAATGAAGTGAACTATGGAATTGTCGAGAAAGAAGTTCTGGCGTTGCTACAAATTCTGGATGTGTGTTACAACCTGCTGGTCGGCCGACCTATAAAGGTCCTGTCAAGGCGGTCTACTTTGTACTGGCTATTATCAGCCAATGGTATGGACGGACGTCTAGGCAGATGGTGGCGGTCTTGTCGCAGTGGACCCTCGAGGTCGTTAAGTGCACCAGTGGCGAGGAAGAGATATTGGGCACATTAGCTGCCAGTATCACCCCTCGGTCCGAAGTGGACGAGGCATTGATAGCGATTTCCCCTAGGAAACAACCTTGGCAGTCAGTTTCGAGACCGCCACCGACCGTCGACCATGATGAAGAGCTCTTGGTCTTAAGTTTTGATCATCAAGCGTGAAGAAGAAGGTCGGCGCCTATAGTACCATATTGTGGAAGTTGCCACAATGGTCTATAGTTGCAGCCGCTGCCGATTTCACGACGGATATTACTGTTAACGAGGCGGAGTACCGAGGTCTACTTCTATGTCTGGACCTGCTGTCGTCGCAAGAGAAGGGGCGAGTCATCATATGTGGTGACTCCAACCTAGTGATCAGGCAGATCACCGGAGAGATCGACTGCAAGGCTCCACGGCTGAGGTCGTTAAATGATCGGGTAATGAAGGCATTGAAAGACCATCCCAACCACGAGCTGTTGCACGTGAAACGGGACTGGAACAGAAGCGCCGAATACCTCGCGACCAAGGCCATGCGAGACCAGACCGGGGCTGCGATCACCGAGGAGGCCGTTCTTGATGAATTGATGAATATAAACAGGCTCCCCGAGGTGATCGGACCCAAGAACGCTCCGGACCAGGTGCATGTGATGGTCACGACTAGACCGAAAGCTCGGAAGCCCCACCAACCGTTCCCAAAGGAACGGTTGAGTGAATCTGTTGTGCAACGACTAAGGGCAGAACGGATTCTCAAGGCGAAGGACGAAGAAGAATGGATTGTGAATTTGAAGACCTGCCTGCGCGGTGAATTGTCTAAGTTGACGAATGGTCAAGCGAAAGAATGTGCCAAGATCGCAGACAGTTACGAAGTGGATGAGGATGGTTTACTATATTACTGCCACGATGCCGACCAAGACAGTGCAGACCGGGACCGATTGGCGAAATTGGTGATACCTGAGTTGCTGCAGCCGGATGTCCTCCATCACTACCATGTGAGTATAGAAGGGGGACATCAGGGCATAGGCAGAACGTATCACAAGATCTGGTCGCACTTTCACTGGAGAGGTCTTTTCCGAAGTGTACAGAAATATGTGGGTTGTTGTACGGATTTCGAGACCGGAAAGGGTAGACCGGTAATCAAGGGGCGATTGCCCGGAAATATCGAAGCTACCCACCCTTTCCAGGTCATAGCGATGGACCATATACCGTCGCTGCCTAAATCGACATATGGCAATACTGAGCTGTTGATCTGGGTAGACCTGTTCACCGGTCTAGTTATTGCGAAGGCAAGTGCGTCCCGGTCTGCCGAGCAGATCGCCAAAGTTACGAAGAATGCGTGTTCCGAAGGTTCGGCGCCAGCGAGGTCATCAGACACGACAGAGAACCCGGCTTCATGGCCGAGTTGTTCCGGTCGTTTAACAATATACTGGGCCAGAAACAGAGCGCGACGATGGCATATCGTCCGCAAGCGAATGGATCGGCAGAACGTATGGTACAAACTATTACAAGATCAATAAAGATGTACGTTGCCGATCCAGACCAGCGCGATTGGGACGAATACGCAGAAAGGCTGGTGTTTGCACTCAACTCGTCGACCGATCGGGTCCGAGGAGAAACGCCTTTTTATCTTGCGTATGGATGGGACACCCGGTCCACTCTTGAAGCCGCGATACCTATTGGCTGCACTCGGACCCGCGATCGTGATGCTCGACGTTGGCGCATGCAGGTCCAGAAACATTACCAGCATGCAAGAGAAATTGTCAACGAAAAGTTACGTCAAGCTACACAAGACCGGGCAGACCGGAACAACGACCAGGTCCAACCCCACGGTATAGAACCAGGGGCGAGGGTATGGTTGTACCTAGACCGAGTGAAGGAGGGCTATGCGAAGAAGCTGGCTCACATGTGGCACGGTCCTTTCCGTGTTGCCGAGCTGATTGGTGAACACTCTGCCCGTCTAGTAACAACCGGCACGGACTACAAGGTCTTCCCAATCGTACATGTGTCCAAGTTAAAACTTGTCCGAGAATTTCCTGATCGTCCCAAAATGTCCTGTCTAGTAGACGAGGAAGAACGGTTTGATTTCGAGGAAGCATTACTGCCGGAGGACAGTTGGGAACGACCGCTGGAGAAGGACGAATTTGAAGTGGAGAAGGTCTTAGATGTCCGATCGGTCAAGAAGACCAGGTTCGGCCGGACCCACCGAGAATATCTGGTCCGATGGAAGGACCATGATGAAACAACTTGGATCGATGAGTCCGACCTGAACTGTGGAGCACTACTACGAGAATTCGAACGGGACCGAGTCAGTCGGAACCGTTTCGCAGTGATGCAGACCCATGAAGACCAAGACCAAGACATGCAGTAGCATCGGTCTTCCCGACCGGTGTGAAGAGGTGGAAGGTCTTGTGTCTTGTATATTGTGTATTGTGTATTGTGACTATGTGACGAGTTGGAATAGTGGAGTGACGAACGCGGATTGTTTTTTCGCGATGTAAGTGGAACGGTTGGTGATAACGTGTCTAGTGCAACTCTGGAGAAAGTGGTGGAATTAGCTCAAGTGCTTTGATGACCGAACATGTGAAAAAGAACGATGATATATATTAAGTTTTATCTGGTCGACTACTTACGACCTCACTCGCCATCAACCCACAGACGGCCGACGGTCAACGACGGATGCTTTTCAACTTGGTTCTGGTACTGGTTACGCCAAGGTTCTTGTTGGTATAGTTGGACCAAAGCATCCTTGAGGTCCAAGACCGGTGTAATGCACCTAAGATCGGGGTACCATGTGCCACCGTCAGCCAGCAGCCGGGTCCTCTCGACGCGACGCCGCGGCATATGAAGTACAACTGGATATAAGAACACATCGACGTCGCACTCGTGGGCCAGCATCCCGTCCAAAACATATTGGCACAGGGACTGCCAGGCCTCACCCGCTCTGATCCGACGCCGCTTGCGCTTGTTCTGGATGGTCGCCAAGCCAGGGTCTTGCCGAACTCGTTCAGGGGGAAGCACCAGATAGTGGGATGCCTCCCAGATGGCTTGAGCGTGAGTCTTGTTAAAATATTTCACCCGACTCATGAAATCATTGGCCCACGGAGTCGAGTGAAAGATGAACCCCAGCTTGGGATGCTCGAAAATCTTCCACGGCTCGTCAGCGTACAAGCAGGAGATCTGTGCCGACGTGATCAAGTCCGGCCGCCATTACGACGCGGCAGGAACTTTCTTCGCCGGCGGGAAAAGCCAATGGTCTGGACGAGAGAAAGACCGGGCCAGGAGCTGCTTGGTCAGGGTGAACCGGCGTAAACAACCGATCTGCCCTGGCGACCACGGCAAAGTATCTTCACGCGTTCGTGGCGGAAGTGATGAACTGTCGATTGCCACGTTGGACAACAAAGCATCTTTGTAGAGGTTGGACGTCCCAGGAAAGACCGTAGGTGTTGACTTTGTCGACGCATGAGGTGGTGGAACGCCACCATGCGGACCGGTCTTCTTGGTCTGCTCCGAAGTCGATGCAACATGAACAAAACTTTCATGTGGACTTGTTCGCGACTTGGTTGGGATGGGGACAGAAAACTCCGAATCACCGGAGTCTTCGCCGGAGTCATCCCAGGACTAGACCTCTGAATACTTGGCATGGTCAGCACCGGCGGTCGAGGGCGCTTGATTTTTGGATATGTTACTGTCGTCATCCTCGTCCAAGCTTGGGCCCACGAGGGGCGCCTGTATCTTTGCTCGCTTAAAAGGCACCGCACACTTCCCTTCGAGTTCAGGGTCGCGCGCTGTGCCCGCGCCCTCGAGGGACACGGCGCGTCCGCGCGCTTCTTAGACTTTTGACGAATTTTGGGCTGGGGAATTTCGGCCAATGAACGGCCTTGGTCTTGTTCCCGGTGTAGGTCCACCAAGGCGACCGACGCAGACCGGTCTACGCTGGAGGCAGCAACCGGATGCCGACGAGGACGCAACAGGTCAACCAAGCGCTGATGACATTCTTTTAATACCGCCCGACGACCGTTCGCTGGCTGCGTCCAATCGTTCGACTTGCGTTCACAAGACTGGACCTTCTCGGTCTGGTCTTGAATCGAAATTCGGAGCTCAGTGAGACGCCTCTCGAGGTCGTCGCTTTGAATGCTCAACGTGGTCTGGTCAATCAGGTCTTCTGCTTGCTGCTGTTGGGCCAGCACAAGCTGATCCCGAAACTGCCGATCGGCGGCAAGCAGGGCATTGATCGCCTTGTTGATGCCAGGAGGTATACGGGCTGGAGGTATACGGGCTGAAGACAAAAGAAGGTTAGAACAGGTCCAAGGTGAAGACCGGACATGCATGCTTACGTTGTGTCGCCTGTTGAGCAATCTGCTCCTGGAGACGTGCGATCTCTTCAAGTGCGTCTTGCAACTGCGCGTCGGTCCCGGTCTGATGCCCTGCCGATGTCTGAGGTGCAGTAGAACAATGGGGGCTGCCAGACCGGACAGACCGGACGGGCGAAGTGACATGCGATGACGTGGTATGCGAGGTACCTACAAGAACGGTTGTTAAGGAAATACAAGAAGGTCAAGTACAGCAGTGCAAGTACCTGGAACGGATGAAGAAGATGGTTGCTCCATGTCGGAAAAGTCTGAATGACCAAGGTTCAACTGAATTTGATGGACGAGGTCAGACCGTTGTCGTTGTGCGACACGGTCTGACTCAGGGGCGGCTGTGGAGAAGCGTGCCCAAAATTTGGCACACTTCTGGTCAAGTTTCGTCAAGATATTTGGTCTAATTTCGGATTGGTTTAAACAAGGGGGGCTTTTCAGCCTATCAGACTCAAGAAGTGTCAAGAACGCAAGTTTTGGTGAGTCACCCGACTTGGGGTATTTTACATATTTTTGTGGGGTTACATTTAGGGACTATAGGGTAGTAGTATTTTAGTTGTGGTTTTACCTTTTAGGACAGAGGTTATACCTTTAAGTAAGGAAATCTTTTAGCTTTCGGATAAGTGGCTGAAACCTCTTCTGGTCTTGGTTCACACCACAGCTAGGGGTCGCCGTTCTTCCCTTTTCGTACACTAGTCGCCTCCGCCAGCCGCGGAGTGTTTGGGGGCAGAGGGTCGAATTATCCCCTATCGCCCATTATACCCGGTCTGGACGCGCCGCACGCGCACTTTGGACCACCGGAAGTCCCTCGACGGGAGTACGATTTGGCGATCTCAACACCTCAACTCAAGTACGTTTGGAACGTGCTATTCACTGGATTGGTCTTGGCGTGGAGATATCGTTTTGGAGTTTCACGAGCATATTGGGTCTTTACGCGGACATATTGGCTTGTTTTAATAAATTGGTTGGAAACTAGACCGGTTTTGGTCGTATTTCGTATTGGTCAGGGGCTAGACCGGAACGGTCGGTCTACCCTCTATTATTTCGTATTGGTCAGGTCTTGATCTTTTGGACGATAGACCTATTGGAAGTTATCTCTTGGAAGTGTTTTTGGTCTATTTGTGTCTGGGGTGAAGAGTTCCGCCCCAGAGATACCTATCCAGATCGGTCTTCTATATTCAAGACCGCTTCGATCCAATCTGCGATCCCGATCCACCGAGTGTGTAACTAGCCCATTCCATCGGGTAAACAAGGTGAGATGGACACTAAACAATCGGACCAAGTGGGTTCTGATGACGACCAGTCGTCTGCTTGCAGCGGACGATTGGACCAGATCTCGAGTGGTGGTCCGCGGAGTACCCCCTCCGAAAGTTGGAAGGCTGGGCGCGATGGTGGTAGTCAGGTTATCGATGCTAATGTTTTCGATTTCGAACTTGACTCCACCACAGTATTTACTGGCACAGCCAAGGTTTACGACTGTGAGGAGGATATGATGAGTGGTTTGGAGAAGAATGATGTCGTAATTATCCGCTATGAAGGCCCTTAAATCGGCATGCCTGAAATGCGTAAGCGCTTCTTCGCTTGATAGCTACATGGAAATTTGGCTGTGCTCACATCATGTGCTTTGCTTTTGTGTCCTCTGTAGTTGGGCCTACTCCGCGATCATGGGAGCTGGATTGAGTAATGACGTTGCCATGCTCACGGACGGCCGCTTTTCGGGTGGCTCACACGGATTTGTTATTGGACATATTACCCCCGAGGCGCAAGTGGGCGGTCCAATTGCGCTCGTCAAGAATGGCGACAAGATTACAATTGATGGAAAAATAAAACGCGTTGATTTGATCGACGTGTCGGCGGAAGAACTAGCGCAGCGAAAAAAGGAGTGGGGCGTGCCGCCGCTTAAGGCCACCCGTGGTACGCTTTATAAGTTCATTAAGAATGTGAGGTATGCTTCCGAGGGCTGTATCACTGACGAATAAAGCTAAATCTGATGAAAAGACTCGGGTCTGATCTCTAAAATTGCGTTGAATGCACACCGGCAACCAATGCCGTTGATATCTCGGACCTCACTGCTGTATAAGAAATTGGTAGAGCAACGTCGTCGTGTCTCACGCCTCGAATTTAATGAGATGGTATCGTGCAGCGGTATTGTGGCTGGTTACCGCTGCAGGATACCTTATTTACCGCTGCACGATACCATCTCTTGTTTTTACGGCAGTGCAGTTCCACTACTCTCGCACTTGTTATCTCAGGTGTGTCAGGCTTTGAAACGGGGAATAACAGCTGAACTACGGTCCAAATAATATCTCGAAAACTCATCCTTAAAAAGTGATATAAACCTGCTGAAGTTTCTAATGTTTGACACCCCTTATTATAGAAGTAGAAGTAGTAGTTATAGATTACACAGTATGTAGCAAGGTAGATTGAGAAGTGTAGCCTCGTCTTATTCTAGTAATAAAGACACTTTCAACTGGATGAGGTCGGTTTGTTTCGTCACCTTCCACTTTTTGTTGCAACCAACCAGGTTGGGTTGGCCCGGGATTGGAACCCGAGCCCGTCGTGAGCAGTAAAACCACTCGACTACGATCGGTCTAAATTTTACTCACGGCGGGACTTGAACCCGCAATCTCTGCCTTAGGAGGGCAGCGCCGTATCCATTGGGCCACGCGAGCCGTTTCCACTGCATGTGTGCGGGAGGTACCTAGACAAAAAACGGAAGAAAGAGGCCATCATGACCCACATGGTCCTAAAACGCTTCGCGAATAATATCCCACTGGCGCACGTGACGACGCACGTGCTGGGTCTGTATCACGAGCTCTTGCGTTTCAAATTCGTTGCGAGTTCGCAGCCACTAGCTGTCCAAAACGGAGCATGGCGTAGCTCCTTCACGTCTTGACGTGGAGGAGGGAGAAAACAAACTCATCCATGCATTGGCTTTGATACTCTTCTACTCGCATTTGATGCGTCTCAGGACACTTGTGGCGAGAATGTTCTCGTTGACTAGCGAGCAAACCGATGACGACTTGGGCTTGAAGACCATCATGTAGTCTGGGGAAAGGATAGAGATAAAGTGTACTGAACGTTGGCGGATATGGTACGCGGAAGGACGAAAGATTTGTGTGTGTGTGTGTGTGGAACTGCAACGAAGAAAGCGTTTCTTCTCACTGAAGGCAAGAATGAAGCACTCTCGCGGTGACAGACAGTACTGGCGTCGTTGAAAGGTTTAGAGCACGACAACGTCCCGAGAGGCAGGAAGCGCTCCGAACGAGAAGGATGGAAAAGAGCGATTTGGCCAACCTGGATGCCCCACGTGTGGCGATGGACCGTTCGTTGAAAAGCGTGGCGCGTGGCGTGGCAAAGGAAGCAGGTCTTTCGAGTCGGCACGTGACCCAACTATCGTGTACGTGAGGAGCTGAAACGACACACTGCGCTTGCCGGTGGTGTCTAGTCTCCGTTTCGCGTCACCTCTAATCCGTGTCCTGCCCCCATTCAAGCTTGTATGCTTCCTAGCTCAGGCAGCACAATTGGTTTCGCCGCGGATGAACCTCATGAAGAAGGGCGCGATGCTCTTACTCGCGTTCGACGCAGATTTCCAAGCTACTTGTCCGTGCGATCACTCTACCCGGGACGAAAGAGCAAGCATCTTCCTTGAAGGTTCGACCGTAGTATGTCAGTGTCAAACGGAGTCGTCACAATACGAATCCGTCTCGTCGACAGGCGGCTCAAGCCAGTCCTTCAACCACCGCTCCCTGGTGCTACAAACGCAACGGATAGGGCCGAAGCAATGTCGCTACTAGAATGGAAACACAGGGGGGGGAGAAGATGCAAGCACGTGATCAGCCACGCCAGATGCCTGATCCACCGGACCCTGCAAAACCTATCGGCAAGCTCATCAGTCACCAAGCGCACCAGTGTGTTGCTGAAAGACGCGATATCTCCATGCGAAGCGGGCGAGACGGTCGGGTGAGGGTTTGCATTCCGCTTGCAGACGTGATCAGACCAACGCGCGATACGGATAGTGGGCATTTCATGAAAGATATTCGAGAGCAACACGGAAGCTTTCATCAACGAGCATGATATGCAACATAGTTGCCGTCATGCGTTCTCGGTAGCCCAAAAAACGTTTATCACGACTGACTTCACACCATCGGAATGCCTACATTGACTTGATATGGGAGAAATGCAAGGGACACTCCACTCCGGCCACGGCAATGCAAGCCAACAAGGTACCACCTACCTACCTGTACACGGGCGCGACTACGTCTCGACACACGAGCCTGTCCAATCCTGTCCCCAATTAAAAAGGAGCCGTCACGCGGATCCGGCTTGGCCGGGACCGCAGTGCACAACCAGATTCATACGACAGCAAGCACGATGAGATCGCCTCTTTCTGCCGCCTGGTTTCGAAATGAAGTGTTCTTGGCAGTGTTCCGGACGTGATGAAAGAAAGATGCAAGATCCCTCGTCAGCCTGACCAAGCGCATCCGACCCTGCAATGTGTCCAATTCACACTGACAGAGTGCTACCAGTCGACGTAGACGAAAAGTACTTGAACGAGGACGCTCGGCAGGTTGAACGCTCCATCGAGCCGAGCCGTCTCGGCAGCTATTGAGATATCCGGATACCGATGCCACCCTCCACGATACAAGTGCTTTTTGGAGATGAATCCGGCTCACTTGGTAGCAAATGGACCTTGTTCCAGTTGCCCTATCAAAGACGATCATGGCGTGGGGCGTGCAGGCGCTTGGTCCAGTTGCAAAGCTCCGTGCCAAGCCTGGCGCGTGGAGCTGCGTGGAATCATCGAACGTGGTGACGAGTCGATCGACCCACTTTGCCGTCCTTCCATTCACGTCGTGCTTGGTTATCAGCCTGTCTTGGTGGACCGTGTTTGCCCCTGTATCTTGCGGTCTCCCTCGTCGGTGCAGTAGTTGGGAACCAAATGATGCCCCACTCTGTTATCTTTCGGACGGAAAACGTGGCCCTGGAAAAACGTGCGCTGGAGTGCTGGGCGTGGTCACGGGCGGATCAGTTAGTGGACGTGGGTGTCGCCGTGGGACGAAACGCACTTCCCGCCGGTCGCTGTTGGACTCAATGTGATGCGTACCAGCTCTCCGTGCTACACCGAGCGGCACTGTTTACGACTCGAGTCCGTAGAAAGAGGAGAAAGAAAAGAGGAATGTCACAACATGCCCTGTTAGAAAGCGTAAATGAGGGCCACGTGGTAGAATAGGAACTAAATGTATTAGGAGCCAAGTTCTCTTACCTCTCTCTAGCTCCTTCATCATATCCAGAGCCACTGGGCGACCCTTCGGGATGAAACCCCCGCCCGGGCCACTTCGGATAAAACATATCGGGTTTCTAGCACGCCCTGGTTGCTGCCGAACGCTTCGATCCTTACTTCATTGTCTAGACCCCCATCATCTTGCACAGAGTCTCTAGTCGCGCCTTGTCCAGCGGCTTGGTGAATGCGTCCGCTGGATTCTCCTCACCTTTGACTTTCACAAGCTCGATCAGTTCACGCTGGACCTGGTCGCGAACGTAGTGCCATCGCAACGCGATGTGCCGAGTGCGTCTCGAGTACGTAGGATTCGTTGCCATGACGAGAGCAGCACTGTTGTCGATGTTGATCACCGGTCGAATCTTTGATCCAGGCATGATCTCCGACAGAATGTTGGCTTGAGCCATCGCCTCCATGCTCGCCTCACAGGCCGCCACGTATTCGGCCTCAGCAGTAGACTGGGCAACAAGGGGTTGGCGTCGAGACATCCACGAGACCGCTCCACCCGCGACGGTGAACACGAAGCCGCTCGTGCTCTTCGTGGTCTCACTGTCACTGCCCCAGTCACTATCGCAATATTCCACGAGATGAACTGCATCATCCTTGTAGCCTAGGGCATCGTTCTTGTACCAAATCCCGTGCGTGCTGGTACCAGCCAGGTACCGGAGGACTCGCTTAGAGCCCCAACGTGCTTCACCGTCGGTCGCGAGACAAATCGACTTATCTGGTCGAGCACGTAGGCAAGATCTGGCCTGGTGCCCGTTGCTAGGTACATCAGCATACCCAGAGCACCGCGGTAATCGAAAGTAGTGTCCACATCCTCGTCCATATCACTGGGTCTAAGTCGTGCATTCGTCTCCATTGGGTTTCCACACTTCTTTGCACCGTCATAACCAAACTGGTGCAGAATTTCTCGAGCATACTTCTGCTAGCAAATAAACACACCGTGATCGTTCTGAACAATCTCCACACCGAGATATTCCGTCAGTAAGCCTTAATATTTTAGACCATACTCCCGATCGAGATTCGAAAAGAGTTCACACTTGAACAGCTCATCGTTCGTCGCGCATACAACGTCGTCGACGTACACGAGCAAATACATGATCGTCTCACCGTCGAAAAGGTAGTTAGGCAGGGTTCGGTAGCGCATCTCACAAATCCGCGTTCAAACAGCCATCCGTTAATTTCATTGTTCCATTCCCTTCCGGATTGTCGGAGGCCATACAGTGCATTTCTTCACAGCGTAGACATGCCCGGGTTCACTGCATGGGAATCCCTCGATGGATTGTATGTATTAATAGATCCCAGAGTCGCATTTAAATAGTCTGTGTTGATGTCGTCGCCGTACAGACGGAGTATTTTCTTCACCGAAATCCCGACTAAGTCGCGGAACGAAGACATCCTCGCCACCGGAGAGAATGTCTCCTTAAAGTCAATACCTGTTCTCTGCCAGTTACCGAGGGCGACGAGACGCGCCTTTAACCTGATTATGTACCCGTGGGTGTCCGTTTTCAGCGCATACACCCATGTCGTTCCGACAGTTCGTGATCTTTTGGGCATCATCTTTGCGTTAATTTCTACGAGAACACTTTTGTCTTTTAACGCGTCCATATCCAGCCATTCTGCTTGTCGCCAGAAATCTGCATATTTGGAGCGCATAGCTGCACGTCGG
>CM047581.1:14483296-14499742 GCA_026184515.1 Peronosclerospora sorghi
GCTTCGAGAGGCGGCTTGCCTCTCTCGAGACGACCGTTGCGCAACTTCGTGGTCGCATTTTTACCCTGTCGGGCTTCCTCTGCCCTGCCGTATCTTACGGCTCTTTTGGCTATTCGCCTTACCAACCCCCTCCAAGAGGGAATCCGCCTCCGGGGCCTGGTATGGCTTAAGCATACCCACATAGAAGGTTGGATGCGTACGCATCGCCTTAGGGATGTCCATGGTATACGACAAGCCATTTCGGGCTAGTACCTTAAAAGGCCCCACAAACCTCGGACGCAGTTTATTTCCGCAACACTTTGGAAACTGCATGTGTAGGAAGATTTTTAGCGTTTAATAAAACACTTTCTCCTACTTTGTACACACTTTTGTTACGCCGCCCCTTGCGGTAAGACTGCTCCTTCTGCTTGTCTTGGCTTTCGCCATGGCATCTCAAACGTGTCGTAAGACACTAAGGCGCGTCGATAAAAAATTATCGATGTGCTTTCGCACAGATACAGAGCTGACATAAGGGAATCCTCCCCCCTCAAGCCCTGAGCCACACACACATGGCGTCAACGGAACCCTCGGATTCATTAATCCGTTCACGTAAAACGGGGTAAACCCCGTAGATGCATTAACCGAATTGTTTATAGCAAAGTCGGCCATCGGGAGCATCTCACTCCAACACTTTGGAGAATCCGGACATAAACCCCGGAGAAATCCTCAACTACGCGATTAAAGCGTTCCGTTTGACCATTCGTCTGCGGATGATCCGCAGTGGACATGAGGAGCTTGGTGCCCAGCACCTTAAAATACGCTCCTCAAAATTGTCCCGTAAAACGGGGATGCCGATCCGACACAACGGAATCTGGTAGAGCATGCTGTCGAAAGACACGGTCTAGGAATACTTTCGCTGTTTCTTGTCCATCTATGGACTCTGGAACCGCCGCCAGGTGAGCCATCTTGCTCAATCGGTCTACAAAGACCAATATGCCGGTGTTCCCGGCCTTATCCTTCGGAAAACCGAAGATAAAATCCATGCTAATGAATTTCCAACACTCCGTTGGAACCGATAAGCTCGCCAAAGACGCAGCTGAACTTGAAGAGGGTTTAACCCTCTGACACGTCTCACAGGTGCGTATATACGCACCGACCCACTTATACATGTTGGGCCACCATACAAAGCGCTTAAAGCGCTGTAGGTCTTATCCCGACCTAAATGACCCCCGGTAGGGGCGTCATGTGCCTCAAAGAAGACTCTATATTTCAGTTCCTCATCATGAGGAACTAACACACGCGGAGTGTCCTCCGCGCTCGTGCTATAAGATAGCAGACCGTCACAGTACCTGTAACGGTGTAAACGAGCTTTGGCTCGACTTGACAGGGTTGGATCAGACGAGCCAAGTCCCTTTCCACCCAACGCGCTGATAAGCGCCGTACACTGTGGGTCTTTCTCATACGCCTGGCGTATGAGGTTCACCACAGACGAGGTGACGAATGTCGCGTGAGCGAGCTCATAATCGGGACGACGCGATAACGCGTCTGCAAGCACGTTCTGCTTGCCAGGTTTATACTTAACCTCAAAGTTGTACTCCGAAAAGAAGGAGAGCCAACGGGCCATCCGTTGCGAGAGATGAGGCGACTTTTTCGCTGTCCGTAAGGACGCGTGGTCGGTATAAACCACGAACGGATTTGAGCCGAGTAGGTGAACCCTGAATTTGACAAGAGCATACTTCATTGCAAGTAGTTCCTTATCATGAACGGGATAATTCCGTTCCGCAGCTTTAATCTGCCTCGACTCAAACACGATAACGCGTTCCCCTCCTGAATCGTCTGCTTGTAACAAAGCACATCCGATTGCGAAATCGGAGGCGTCGCAGACGACACTAAATGGTTTCCCAGAATCTGGGAGAGCAAGAACGGGAGATTTTAACAAGCTTCCCTTTACCGCTTCAAAAGCGTTTTGGTGTTTGGTTTCCCAACACCAATCAACGTCCTTCTTAAGAAGGTCGGTTAATGGCTTCGCCATTTCAGCGTAGTTCTCGCTGTACTTGTGGAGATAATTGGCTAATCCAAGCCAATTCCGTAAATCTCTAAGATTTACAGGCGAAGTCCACTCCACAATGGCTTTCACTTTCGCGGGATCCGCCCGCACTCCATCCTTACCGATGAAGCATCCGAGGAAAGGAATTTCCTCAGCACCAAAGATACATTTGGATGCGTTTGCATATAGTTTATGCTCCCGCATACATTTGAGCACAGCTCGAAGGTGTATTAGGTGCGTCTGAACATCATACGAGTCGCCTTCCGCACGACTATGAACGAATATATCGTCGAAGTACGTCTGGGCGTACTTCCTACGAGGGCGGAAGAGTTGAGTCACCAAGCGATTGAAAGTCGCTGGTGCATTTGAAATCCCTTGTGGCATAACAAACCACTCCCACAGCATGCCGCTAGGCGTGCTGACCGCTGTAAGCGGAATATCGGACCCTCACATGAGCACCTGATAATACCCGTCCACCAGATCTAAGGCACTGTACACAGTACAGCCCGTCATATTGTTCTGGAGGACATCCTATCGAGGAATCGGAGTCTGCATGGATACAGTAGCTTCATTCATCTTGTTGTACGCATGAACAATGCGCCACTTTCCGTTCGGTTTACGAACACAGAAAGTGGGAGATGAGTGGGGAGACTTGCTCTCCCGTACCATCCCTGCCTCTTCTTTCCCCTTGAAGAATGCGTCGATGACGTCGCATTGTTCCTTGGGGAGAGGCCACTGCCTAGTGACGCAGTATTTGGTTGCAGAAACCAAATCAATTTCATGTCGGACTCCCCGATCCGGTGGTAACCCCATCCGTGGGTTGTCACTAATGACATCTCCAAATTCCTTTAAAAGGAATGGTAAGGGTCCTCAGGATCCGAAAGGATCTTGAGGCCGCTTCGGGCATTCAATGCCTGTTTGGTTTTCACCAAAACTGACTCGTCCATCGTGGATGAGGAGTTCAACTCCACTTTCGTACGCAACAGGACGACCTCGTCGATTTCACCTGATCTCAAAGCAGTTCCAAACTCGTTGAAGGACATCTCCTCCAACCACAACAGTTCGCCTACCCCAGGCAACTGTTCAAGGCTTAAGCCTTCAGTGACAACACCAGTCACACTATTCAGCATCCGATAGGACTTCTGACTACTGGCCTCGGGTCTCATCCCGGGACCCAGATGGGGGGAGTCAATTGCCGCATCTATTGGAAGCGCACCGCGCATATCCACAGAGGTCTCTACCTCTATCACCGGTGACTCGCCGGTCTCACCTATATAGGCGTAATCGGAATCATTTCCGACGTGCGAAAGAGACAAACTTCGGGTCTCTTCGCTTGGAAGCGCCTCGCGCTTAACCACAGGGGTCTCTACCCCTACCACTGGAGTTACTTCAGAGGAATCCACCTCTGCCACTGGCACTCACCAGTCTCGCCGTTCACGGCGTGGGTATTAACCGCCAAATCCCCCTCGTTAAGGAACTCTTCCTTAACGCCATTGGGAATGATCATTTCAGATATCCCAATCTCTGGCATCTCACGCCAGAATCGCTTTTGCGATCGAGCAAAGGTGGGTTCATGACTCGACAATGCTTCACCCGACCGCGGGTGCGTTGAGCCAATGGACTTAGACTTCCAGTCTATCCATGGCTCGTGGAGTTCCAGCCACTTCATGCCCAGAATGAGGTCATACCTCGAGTCCAAATCCAGGAATAGTCAACGTTCTAAGCTGTCGAAGTCTGCAAACTTCAGCTTAAGGTCAATTGAGACCTTGGGTACAGAAACCTGTACGCCCGTCGCAAGACGGACCGTGACAACGTCACGAGAACGTGCCTCTAGGTCCTCGGCACACATCCGACTCTTCTCACAGAAGACCGTCTGACATAATTTTCAGACGCTCCAGAGTTTATCAAGACTCCCCAAGGCTTATCAAAGCCTTTCACGTCCGCAAGGACTATCAGCAAACCTGGCTGGTACACCAACTCGTGCTAAAACGCACCGCTTCCCTCGGGGCTTTGTGCTTTCGTCCCCTACCCTGGGGATTAACAGCACTGAGGGGTCCCCCAGTAGGGCGCCCCGCACCTACTGGGAGCCGTCGTTTTCCGACGGCTTGGGCAAGGGCTTTTTCCCCACCCTTGGTCCCTTGTAGCGAGTGTCTCGCTGGAGATTTTTCGGACACCTGTTCCGCAGATGATCCGTGCTTCCACACAAGAAGCATCTCAGCGGCCCATGTCTCTGCAGCATAGCTAAGAGCTCCTCCTCGAATCTCTGCGAAAAAGAGTCAGTATGACTCTTAGCGGGAGGTTTCTCCTCCGCTTCGACCTGACTAAGGTCCATGGGTTCGGGACCCACCTTAGAGGAAAGGAAGTTCCTCTCGGTGTTGAACGCCATCTTGAACGCCTCCCCCAAGGAATGGGTCAGCATCGGAACAATTCCGAACGTGCTGGCCCTTCTCTCAGGCCACCCATGAAAACGGAGATGGACACATCTTCCGAATACGCTTTCGCGTACATCCCTGCCAGAAGGGTCTTAAGTTCTTGGATATATGTTTCCAAGTCCTTAGTGGCCTGACTGCACCTCAGAAACGCCAGCTGATTCTGGAAAACCAGATCAGGCGTTGCGTACATGTCCATAAGATTCTGCTTAAGGACCTTCCAGGTTGGGAACACGTCCGTGACTGACTCCGAACATGTAAACGCCCATGCACGGGCTTTACCCGTAAGATGGGTCAATGAAAGTCCCACTTGCAAGTGATCAGCGATCACATTCGCTGTGGCGAAGGCCGTTTCGACCTCTCGCAACCAAACGTAAATGTTGTCACCCTTCTCTCCGGTGAACTCCTTTATCTTAAACGATAATGGGGGTCGCACCCCCGTGGAACTACCTCCACTACAACTCGCCTCATGAGCGATGAGGGCATTTACCCTTGCCTTACGGCCTCAAGGCCCTGCCACTAGGAGCTTCATGCCTTCGTCACCCAATAAGAGTAACAGCCTTTTAAAGGCTTCCTACTGGACGAGGGTCATACTATCCCAATCGTCCTGATTCATCCTTTGCAGAGGATGCCTTAGTCTACCAACACAGGTGTTGGATTGACTACAAGTGCTACCAGATGTAGCCGGTGAGTATACGCACGGTGCGGCTAGCGAACAGAGGAAGACTCTTCCTTAAAGCGGTGCCTACCGCTACTTAGCCGATACGCCCTTATAAAGGGCTTAGTAGGAGAGATCTCCTACTAGGGGCCAAGATTACCGGGTTGGTTTACTAATTAGCCTTAACGGCTGTGCTCCCTTTACGGGATTTAAGTAAAGGGAGGGCTCCATCTTACCTACGACACTCACTGCACGCGCGACCGGTCGAGGTCGCACGTCCGCAAAATAGAGTGAAATGTAAACTGAATATATTTAATATGTAATTAGCCTAAATTAATTTAAACTAATATAAACTATATTTAATACTAAGTAGAATATTCCAAATTCGTACCTAGCTAAAATGTAGTGTACACACCGGTGTACCGACACGTGGATGGCTGACACACCACCACACCAAGGGCCCCTGCCCTGATTGGTTAAAATAACCAAATGCTCGAAACCTTTCAAACCGGTCAATACTGACCTCAACCGTGGTGTACTCATGTACACCAACATTACATGTAACTCGAATGTAACCCCGTTACGGATAAAACATATCCGGTTTCTAACATGCCCTGGTTGCTGCCGGCCGTGACAAGATCTCCATCTCCCAATGGCGCACATGGCAACCCTCCCATACATACAAATACACCATCAAAGATTGGGGAAAGGTGAAGCAGTCGTTGGCAACGCATTGGTTCAAGTTTCAGCTTAATTTGACCATTTTGGCCGCGATAGGTGTTTTCACTAATTTTGATATATTCGAGAGCTTGTAAAAACTGTGGGACCGTAAGTGTAACATGTTAGCTGCTATACTAGATAACTGTTCAGAGGTTAGCCATTATCTGTTATGGAAGGATTAGTGTAGTACCCCGTCGTACCGACGGGGCGGAGGATATATATAAGGTGAAACTGTAGAAGCAACTACGTGACCGGGAAAGTTACAGGGATGGAAAACTTTTAAATAGGTAGATGTAAAAGCGCTATTTATAAAGTCGAATTAAATTAGGTCCGATTTATATTACAGTTGGAATTCGATTAGGTACGGCCTCAGCATACGGACAGACAAACAGACGGTTTATATTATAGAAGTAGAGCATATTTTAGGTATTTTTGCCTCAAGAAGCCCTAAACCTTCCAGCTGTTTTCTGTACAACAGGATTGGAAGCTTAAGAACACGTGGACCAATAAGAATGCACGTTTGAGATTCGTAGCAATTTACATAGTGCATAAGCAGTAGATAGGTAAAACACAAATACGATCACTTTCCAATCTGCCACCTACCTTACATTTGGTAGCACTCCAGTTTCGAAGCCCGGGAGAAGCACCGAAGTCTCCCGTCGATTGCTCCGCCGCCGCCTTCGCCAATCCCGCAAGTCTCTAGACCCAAGGCCTTGCTTTCTCTTCGGATCTCGCGCCTCGCCACTTGTAACTTGATACTTGTGAATAGTAACTTTTGGGAAAGAGCGTAGAAGTGAGATCTCGAGTCCAATTGAACGCCTAGTTACGTTCGGTGGAACGAATTATATGGGAAAGGTTGAAGCCCCGAAGAACGTATTCAGCAATTGAGACAAGAATAGGAGGAAGGTTCAAACCAAGAAGAACTCTCCAGTCAATATCCAGTTGACCAAGCTCCGTGTACCGCATATTCCAAGAAATTTCTGCTTGAACTCCGACAAAATCATAAGGACTCGGGTCGATGCAATCTCCAGAGTCCAACGCATTCCTGAGAAGCTTAAGAGCCGATTTATTGAAGAATTTCCTGACGATCCAGACGTCTAAGTATTTTTTGTCTTAATTATCAAGGAATCTCAAACGAAGACCGAAGAAGCTTATCAACTCATCGATAACAAGCTTCAAGAATCATTAGATTACCTGCACCGAATACGTCTCGAAGAAAGAGCTGTTACAAACGGATACGGAAGTTTATTCAATTAAATAAAAATCAAGTGTTAAGTAAAAATGACTGAAGAATTAAATCCCTGGCAAGCCATTCACGCAACGATGGAAGGAAACCGAGCTTTTATGCAACAACATCAAGACAAGAGCCAAACACATCTTCAACGACAACAGCAATAATTTCTGATGAAACAACAAGAGATTTTGGACCATAAATTAAAACAAAGGAAATAACCGAAGCACAGAGATCTGAAAGTCAAAGGAGTACAAGTGCCGCGTTATCAATGGACATCTGGATGAGAGTTTAGATCTGTTTTGCTTCAACGTCAAGAAGTATTGTCAATCCCAGAACATTGATATGTACGATCCCAGTCATTTCAACTATGCGATTGCACTTATCACCGTCAACTTGAGAGGATCTGCAGCAGCATGGCATCGAGACTTTGAGAAACAATGCAAAGAAGTGCATTCTATCGAAGAACTCAAAGAAGTCATGACCAGAGAGTTCGTGCCTGTGAATCTGCAAGAAATATTACGATAAAATCGGGATGATTTGAAGCAGAAGCATTGCAGGAACCTGTAAGACCATATCATGAAGTTCCGCAAATTATGAGTGATATAAAAGAGATGAGTGACCTGGATCGAGTCATGTGTTTTACAAGAGGATTGGTTGTGCGAACGAAGCAAAAAGTCTTATACCGAAGCTGTCGGACGACGACAAAAGCAATGACCGTCGCGCTAGAATTTGAGAGATCGCACGCGTTAGTACATGAGTATCAAAACAACAATAATCATAGGTCAAAAAGAGAATATGATCAGTTTGCGAGAAGAGAGTACGAGCAACGTACGAGAAGTTATTTGGAGCGCTCACCGACCAGAGTGCATAATTCAGGAGTAGACCGCGATGGCGATGTAATCATGGATGTTGGAAACACGAATTTATCCAAAGAAGAGTGTGCGAGAAATAAGTTGTGCTTTTACTGCAAGAGACCTGGACATCGACTAGCAGAATGTCGGTCAAGAAAGCACAACAATCAGTAGAACAAGAAGCCCTTACAAGTAAGTAACACGGCAATGGAGTCAGAGAGCGAATAAAAAGAGGAGGATATGATAGACACGTTAGTCATCTGTCACGTCATTGCTGAGGACAAGTCCAACGAATTGATACGAAAAGAAGGAATTCTAGGAGACGCAAGAGTCAAGATTCGCATTGATAGTGGTGCCGAAAATAACATAACCCGACCAAGACTGGGTACGCATCTGTTTCAGAAGAAGAAGATAGAAGCAGTACAATTCGATGGATCGACGACAACCAAGAAAATGACCAACGTGTTCAAGGAAGACATCATGATGGAAGGTCAAGTGTTTAAAGACATCACGTTGACGGGTTGGGAATTTCCTCATCAGCAAGACATTATTCTCGGCGAACCGTGGTTAGTTCAATACAATCACAAGATCGACTGGCGAACGCATGTCATACAACTAACTACCAAGAGACATCAAGCCACTTGACAGCGAAGATTTTGAAAGGAAACTGAAATAAGGGTATTACGCAGAGATATACAGTTTAACCATTAAGAAAGAAGACTCGAATCATTTGCACCCATACGTAGAAGCGTTGACCACTGCGTTCAAGGACGTCTTTCTGAAACAACTGCCCGACGGTATGCATCCCAAGCGATGCATTGAGTATGCAATACAGCTAAAGCCTGACCCACAACCATCCACAAGAACACCGTTCCGTCTGTCCAAAGTAGGGCAAGAAGCACTGAACAAGTTCGTGGAAGACCTAGTGAAGAAAGATTGGGTTGAAGTGTATAATTCTCCGTGGGTTTCGAATATCTTTGGCGTGCCAAAGAAAGATCCAATAACTGGAAAGTTTCCAATAAGACTCGAGTAGATCCGACCATGCCTATCCTATGGGATATTGACTACAGGCATGTGAATAGTCACACAAAGGTTCCTAAACTTCCGCTTCCTCACATAGAAGAGCTGTTTGACAAGATGCAAAGAGCAACTGTGTTCAGTGTGATTGATCTAGCTTCAGGATACCATCAGATGCGGATGGATGAACATAGCAAACAGTACAGCGGCAAGGTTGATTACGGCTGGTACCGACTATCGCATATTTCCAGTCTTGCACCTATCCAAGTTGAAACTGGTCAAAGAGTTTCCAAATCGACCTACTGTTGTGCTAGCAGCTGGGGTAGAAGATCGTTTTGATTTCGATGAAGCTTTACTACCCGAGGACAGCTGGGAGAGGATTCTAGAGCCGGACGAATTTGAAGTTGATCGCGTCACCAATGTCCGATCTGGTCGAAAGACCAGATACGGCAGAACGTTGCGTAAATATCAATTATATTGGAAGGGTCATGATGAGCCGTCATGGGTAGACGAGGCCGATCTGAATTGCGATTACCTAATTAAGGACTTTACGAAAGATGATTACCAACACCAGTTTGGTGTAATGCAGGTGGATGAAGAGTCCCACTAGTGCGTGACCGACTAAGTGACTGTGGATAATGATTGAAGAATTTGCGATTGGAGGAAAATCTGTTGACGAGACTTACGAATAATGGAGAAATAACGATCGGCTTAAAGTGGTGAATTTACAGTGGATATTACGCAATATGGTGATGGAGTAACGGCAGATGAGATTATGGAAGAGCGATTTATGTGGATATACTGAAAATGATGAAGCGACAATTGGAATTACTACGATCAAGAATGTTTATCGATTGAAGAAGAAAAGATGATCAGCGAGCTAGCTCGATCCGTAAAATTTGCGTCGAAGGCGGGTAATCTTGTTGCCAGGGTGATTGTCCGTGGAAAGGCGATACTAGAGTCGCCAAGGCTCAACAACGTCCACCTCGCACAACGCATCCTGCAAGGTCGAAGGCGGCGGGTCCGATAGGTACCCTGGGTACCATGTGACGTCGTCAGCCGGAGCGTATCTCAGGGGGCGATTAAGGGCGCAGTGGGAAATCGACGGATCCAAGAAGATGTCGAGATCGCACTCCACGCTGATCATGCCTTGCAGCACGAACCTCACGATCCTCTTCCACGCTGCCCCGGCGCGGCTTCTACGCTGGTGTCGACCCTCGTGAAATTCTCGGAAAAAGGCGTCGCGCTCTCTAAGGTCCTGATCCACGTGGAGGTAATGGGTGGACTCCCAGATCGCGTGCGCGTGATGGTCCAGGAATGTCTGGTACCGCGCCTCGAAGTCAGCAAACCAGCCGACCGAGCGGAATGATATGGGTGGCAACATATGCTTGAAACAATCCCACGGGCGCCGCGAGTACAATAATTCCACTGCCGATTGGGTAATCCGGTGACTGCACCACTCGTCAGGCACAGGGGCGTCCGTGACGGTGGGGAACAGCCATCCCACGGGACGTGTCGAGTACTCGAATATCACTTTTACCGAGACTCTACCCAGATCGAAGCCGCTGAGTTGTTCCGAGGTCCACGGCAAGATGGCGTCTTCAGTCGCCTCACCCGGCAACGATATCAACGACTTGAAGTCTCCCTTCCGGGGGAAGGGGAATTTGGCAGAGTCTAGATCATGCGGACCTTCGCTGCCCAACTCGCTGATTGTGGGAATGGACGGGATTTGCGCGCCAAGAAAAGCAGAAGAACCACTTTGGACACCATCCGGCCAAACAGGCGGCCAAATAGCATGTGGTGACCAGCTCTTATCGGGAATAGAGGGGGCGAGACGTGACTGCTTGGACCGGGAGGTGAATTGTGAGCGCCGGGCGCGTCCTTTAGTGTCATCTTGCTGACCAGGCGGACAAATATCGTGTGAAAGCTCCTTCTTTTCGGGAATAGCAGAAGCGAGACGTTGACGCTTGGACTGGGAGGTGGATTGTGAGCGAAGAGCGCGTTTTTTGGATAGAGAAGCCGGTCGGATAAAGGAACTGGTAGATGGGCCACCTGAAGTAGTAGACGGGCTGGCATCCAGGTTAATCCCCGCATTAGTGGAATCGGCGCTCGGAGTGATCTGCAGGTGTAACGCTACACCCGCCAATATGGTCTGGATGTCGGAGAGTTGAGCACGCAGTTGCTCCGCCTCATCTTGAATGCGTCGCAACTCGTGGTGCAGCGCGTCGCGCTCTGCAGATGCGTGGTTGTGACGGTGCCGCGCTGCCGAAAGTTCCCCCTTCAACTTGGAACTCTGAATACGCAGTATCTCCAGCTCATCCCTGTCGGCCGACACCGTGTCAAGGCGTGAAGATAACTTTTCCGCCCGAGCATGGGCACTAACGAGATTGTTCATCTTTTTGAGATTGGTCTCATTCTCCGTCCGGATACGATCACGCTGGATTTTGCGCTTGCGATCCTTGGATGAGAGCTTATCCAGCTGCTCGGAAAAGCGCTTGTTCTCTGATAGGACGTGGTCGCGTTCGCGTCGTACTGTGATCAGGCGCTGACGGAGTCGGTCGAGCGCTGCGTTACCTTGAGACACCTCAATACGCGAAATTTCTTCGCCTGATGATCGACGGTCTCTTCGCGGACTGATAGCGGATACCGGTCCCGGGCATGGACACCTTCCAGATCACGTATCTGACCTTGCTGTTCGGCCAGGGTATCTTCGGACGTCTTCAGTCGGGACTTGAGGTCGCTAACGGTGGTGCGGACGTAATCGCGCAGGGGTACGGCCCGCTCACGGAACCACTTGATCTGCTGGTTGTAGGCGGGTGGAGTCTTCAATCACGGAGAGTGAGCCGGTCAGCACGACTATTTCCTCCGGCTGCTTATGAATCGTCTCCTGCTGCGCACGAATCGTCTCCTGCAGCGCGTGTATTTTCTCTTGCTGCGCGTAGGCCTGTTGGACCACCGAGACCAAGCTGTCGACCGCGGAACGATCGAGGGATGAGCTTCCACCTGCGGTCATCTCCATGATCAGCCTCGCAGAAGAAGTACAGGAATGAATGATCACGAAGGATTGATCGGGGATGCTACGGTTGAATGATTGGCAACGCTCTGCTCACCTTAGACTCGCTCGAAGGAGACAGGGCAGATTGAGGGTGCAAATTGCATTACCTATGACGTCATGATTGATGGATGTCGACCATGATCGAGGCTATCATGACTGATAGGTAGCAACAAGACAACGGTATGATCGACCCCCGCCCCAACCGCTGTCCGGCTGGGACGGGGTTCAGGGGCGGCTGTGGTAAAGCGTACCGTAAAATTGGTACGTAATTAGGGGCATAATTATAGACACCCCTATAGGCGTAGCTGTGGTAGAGGGTACCACAAATTTTGTCGGTACAAAAGATGGTACGATAGTGGCAACACAGTCGGTACCACAGTTCGTACCTCAGTCGGTACAACTGTTGACACAACGGTGGCGGACAGGGACGAGGCGTGGACAGGACGTATGAGACGATGCGACAACTGGCACGGTTACCTGACGGTAACCCGAAGGTAAGCGGAGGAATCAGGTCGAATGGTCGACAAAATGCGCAGAAATGGGTAGTTCTGATTGGCTGATATTAGTTTTTTTGGTAGATATTAGGATATAAGCAATAACATAGTTCTCCTTTTGCGTACTATCGTGCACATCGCTTCAGGGACGGCACCTTTGAGCCTCCCTTACTAATAAATACCTCTACGTCCCGGGCGGGAGCACTTAGTGCATTTTTTGGCCCACCGGTAGGCTTAGGGTGTGCGAACTCACCCGCAACTCCGCCCGCTGTGTCAGCGGTTCTTCTTTTAAAGGTTTTTGGTCTCAGGAACGTGATAGAGCAGTGCGCTCTCACCTCTTCCCTATAAATCCACGTTTTTTTGGCCCCTAGTAGATCGGCTGCTTTAAGCGCCCCACGGGAACACTAGCCAGATTTTAGTGAAAACAGTCGATCAGCCCGTCGCTGATCGACCCTCCTCTACAGCTTAAGTTTGGAATACACGGTACTTTGGGTATTTTATTGACGGATTAAGCTTAAAGAGGCTCTGTGATCGGGCAGTGAAGATTTCCGCTGCCTGATCGAGTATCCCTTCGCCGATCATCACCTGATCGACACTCTGCAACTCGCGATCCGCGCTCAGCCGCTCGCAACTCGCGCCAACTAGCTGATGAGCGACTTTTAGTACCTGATCAAGCCTGATCAAGCCTGATCACCGCTGATCGACGACTTTTAGTGCCTGCCCAAGCCTGATCACTGTTAATCAAACCTGATCGCACGTGATTCGAGCTTGATTGCGCCTGATCAAACCTGATCGATAACAGTCGCTTGATCACAATTTATCTCAATCTTGCCACAAGTAATTGTAGTGTGCCATCCCTGCCACCTGGAGAGCTACCCACGCCTGAGCCGTCGGGTACACAATGTGAGCAGAAACACAAGCAGTCAAGGACAACCGGAGGACCCCCTTCGTCAGTCGGCAGTCCGGGCGCCGTGGTACCGCCTGATCAAGCCTCAGAAACTTTGATCAGCCGCTCTACCACAATTGAATGCCCGAAGCGGCCTCAAGATCCTTGCGGATCCTGAGGACCCTTACCATTCCTTACTTAAGGAATTCGGAGATGTCATTAGTGACAACCCACGGATGGGGTTACCACCGGATCGGGGAGTCCGACATGAAATTGATTTGGTTTCTGCAACCAAATACTGCGTCACTAGGCAGTGGCCTCTCCCCAAGGAACAATGCGACGTCATCGACGCATTCTTCAAGGGGAAAGAAGAGGCAGGGATGTACGGGAGAGTAAGTCTCCTCACTCATCCCCCACTTTTTGTGTTCGTAAACTGAACAGAAAGTGGCGCATTGTGCATGCGTACAACAAGCTGAATGCAGCTACTGTACCCATGCAGACTCCGATTCCTCGGAAGGATGTCCTCCAGAACAATATGGCGGGCTGTACTGTGTACAGTGCCTTAGATATGGTGGACGGGTATTATCAGGTGCTCATGCAAGCGTCTGATATTCCGCTGACAGCGGTCAGAACGCCTACTGGCATGCTGTGGGAGTGGAAAGTTATGCCACAGGGGCTTTTAAATGCACCAGCGACTTTTAATTGCTTGGTGACTCAACTCTTACGCCCTCACAGAAAGTACGCTCAGACGTATTTCGACGATATATTCGTTCATAGTCGCGCGGAAGGCGACTCGTCTGATGTTAAGACGCACCTAATACACCTTCGAGCTGTGCTCGAATGTATGCGGGAGCATAAACTATATGAAAACGCATCCAAATGTATTTTTGGTGCTGAGGAAATTCCTTTCCTCGGATGCTTCATCGGTAAGGATGGAGTGCGGGCGGATCCCGCGAATGTGAAAGCCATTGTGGAGTGTCCTTCGCCTGTAAATCTTAGAGATTTACGGAAGTGGCTTGGATTGGCCCATTATATCCACAAGTACAGCGAGAACTACGCTGAAATGGCGAAGCCATTGACCGACCTTTCTTAAGAAGGACGTTGATTGGTGTTGGGAAACCAAACACCAAAACGCTTTTGAAGCGGTAAAGGGAAGCTTGTTAAAATCTCCCGTTCTTGATCTCCCAGATTCTGGGAAACCATTTAGTGTCGTCTGCGACGCCTCCGATTTCGCAATCGGATGTGCTTTGTTACAAGCAGACGATGCAGGAGGGGAACGCGTTACCACGTTTGAGTCGAGGAAGATTAAAGCTGCGGAACGGAATTATCCCGTTCATGATAAGGAACTACTTGCAATGAAGTATGCTCTTGTCAAATTTAGGGTTCACCTCCTCGGCTCAAAGCCGTTCGTGGTTTATACTGACCACGCGTCCTTACGGACAGCGACAAAGTCGCCTCATCTCTCCCAACGGATGGCCCGTTTGATATCCTTCTTTGCTGAGTACAACTTTGAGGTTAAGTATAAACCTGGCAAGCAGAACGTGCTTGCAGACGCGTTATCGTGTCGTCCCGATTATGAGCTCGCTCACGCGACATTCGTCACCTCGTCTGTGGTGAACCTCATACGCCAGGCGTATGAGAAAGACCCACAGTGTACGGCGCTTATCAGCGCGTTGGGTGGAAAGGGACTTGGCTCGTCTGATCCAACCCTGTCAAGTCGAGCCAAAGCTCGTTTACACCGTTACAGGTACTGTGACGGTCTGCTATCTTATAGCACGAGCGCGGAGGACACTCCTCGTGTGTTAGCTCCTCATGATGAGGAACTGAAATATAGAGTCCTCTTTGAGGCACATGACGCCCCTACCGGGGGTCATTTAGGTCGGGATAATACCTACAGCGCTTTAAGCGCTTTGTATGGTGGCCCAACATGTATAAGTGGTTCGGTGCGTATATACGCACCTGTGAGACGTGTCAAAGGCTTAAACCCTCTGGAAGTTCAGCTGCGCCTTTGGCGAGCTTGTCCGTTCCAACGGAGTGTTGGAAATCCATTAGTATGGATTTTATCTTCGATTTTCTGAAGGATAAGGCCGGAAACACCGGTATATTGGTCTTTGTAGACCGTTTGAGCAAGATGGATCACCTGGCGGCTGTGCCAGAGTCCAATGATGGACAAGGAACAGCAAAAGTATTCCTAGACCGTGTCTTTCGACGGCATGGTATACCCGATTCCGTTGTGTCGGATCGGGATCCCCGTTTTACGGTGAAAGTTTTGGGGCGCGCTTTTTAAGGTGCTAGGCACCAAGCTCCTCATGTCCACTGCGGATCATCCGCAGACGTACGGGAAAACGGAACGCGTTAATCGCGTTGTAGAGGATATCCTCCGGAGTTTAGGTACGGATTCTACAAAGTGTTGGAGTGAGATGCTCCCGATGGCCGAATTTGCTATAAACAATTCGGTTAATGCATCTACGGGGTTTACCCCGTTTTACGTGAGCGGATTAATGAATCCGAGGGTTCCGTTGACGCCATGTGTGTGTGGCCCAGGGATTGAGGGGGGAGGATTCCCTTATGTCAGCTCTGTATATGTGCGAAAGCACATCGATAATTTTTATCGACGCGCCTTAGTGTCTTACGACACGTTTGCGATTCCATGGTGAAAGCCAAGACAAGCAGAAGGAGCAGTCTGACCGCAAGGGGCGGCGTAACAAAAGTGCGTACAAAGTAGGAGAAAGTATTTTATTAAACGCTAAAAATCTTCCTACACATGCAGTTTCTAACGTGTTGCGGAAATAAACTGCGTCCGAGGTTTGTGGGGCCTTTTAAGGTACTAGCCCGAAATGGCTTGTCGTATACCATGGACATCCCGAAGGCGATGCGTACGCATCCAACCTTCTATGTGGGTATGCTTAAGCCATACCAGGCCCCGGAGGCGGATTCCCTCTTGGAGGGGGTTGGTAAGGCGAATAGCCAAAAGAGCCGTAAGATACGGCAGGGCAGAGGAAGCCCGACAGGGTTAAAATGCGACCACTAAGTTGCGCAACGGTCGTCTCGAGAGAGGCAAGCCGCCTCTCGAAGC
>CM047581.1:14500142-14556627 GCA_026184515.1 Peronosclerospora sorghi
ATGGTCCTTACCAAACGACTGGCCTACCTTGGAAGGTCACGAGGACCTTCAAAATTGTATGCCGCCCGTGGCGGGTGTTTGGGGGCGCGTAATGCAGCCCTTAGTGCCTGTGCGGCAAGTTGGGTTTCTTGATCTTCGTCCACCTCATTGGTGATGATCGCCTTCGGCGATCCGGATGTATCATCCGACATTGGCAGGGGTGGCGCACTAGTTAGTGCATTTCCCCACGTGTGGGTAACGGATTAGGCTGCCGACATCGCTGTTCGGCGTTGTCTTAGCAGTAAACCTTTGGGAGATATCCCCAAGGGCATCCATATCCGAGTTCTCGGAATAGTCTACCTCCTCTTCTCGAGGAGACTCCACAGCACCACTAGTGGTGCTCATGGTTAGCCAGAGTTTCTGGCAGTTGTAGTTCTCCAATTAAAATTGATTTATTGCGTAAGCAATAGTCTTGATGGGGGAGGATGTAACAGGGTTACATTCGGGTTACATTTAGTATGTGGTGTACGTGAGTACACTACGGTTGGGGTCAGTATTGACCGGTCCGAAAGGTTTTGAACCATTGGTTATTTTAACCAATCAGGGCAGGAGCCCTTGGTGGAGGCGTGGCAGCCAGCCACGTGTTAGTACACAGGTGGTGTACACTAATTTTAGCTAGGTACCAATTTAGTAAGTTCTACTTAGTATTACATATAGTTTACATTAGTTTAAATTAATTTAGGCTAATTACATATTAAATATATATTCAGTTTACAAATAAAAATAAGACTGCTAGGCGCACGACCTCTACTGGTCGCGCTCGCAGTGAGTGTAGTAGTTAAGGGAACACCGACCCTTACCTACTCCCTTTCTAAGGGAAGCCTTGTTTCAAGGCGTTAGTTAATTCTAACAAGTAAACTAAGGGAAATCTTGGCCCCGAGTAAGATAGTTCTCTCTTAATAAGCCCTTTTATAAGGGCGTACCGGCTAAGTATCGGCTAACGCCACTTAAAGGAAAGTCTTCCTCTGTGCGCTAGCCGCACCGTGCGTGTACGCACCGACTACAATCTTATTGGCTGAAAATCGTCACCCAAAGCTCCAATACTTGACAGCTAATTCTGTACCGACTGTGCCCTGTCAATAACTGACTCACATCATTGTCATCCATAATTGAGACCAAAATGCTACTTCACCACAATTCCGCGTGCCGTGACGTTCCCTCGTCCACGTCTTCTTCTTCTTTTTTCCAGTCCATTTTTTCTTAGCGAGCTGGTTATCCGCTCCTTCTACCGCGCGATCAATAAGTTCTTCGGCTCCTTCTGAATCTTGATTGCCATCATCCAAAAACAACTTGCGTAATTGCTTGTTCTGTGTCTGGTCCAACGTTTCGATATTCTTGATGTGCTGTGTAATCACAACTTTTCTTCCTTTTGTCGAGAAACTTTGTAACCTTTTAATTCGTCACTTTTTCCAATTATTAGTCCAATCTGTGCTCGCTGGTCCAACTAATCCTTCCAGGGCTCCGGTACACTGTACACGGAGACCCAAACGTGACAATTTTACCCATGTGTGTTTTTTCCCCAGTGAGCATCTCCAATGGCGTCATTCGCTTGGGGTTGGCGCTTGTAGGACTTATGTTGAGAATATAGGTCGCATAATCGACCGTTTCACCCAAAAAGACTGGTTAAGTCCACACGCGAAAATCATTCACCGTGCCATATTCATAATGGTACCGTTCCGTCTTTACGTTACTCGCTTGATTCCCGGCTTCACTAATTTGCCGACCTATCTCTGTGCTTCGACAAAAATCATCCAGGATCTTGTATTCGCGCCGCCATCTTTCCGCAAGATGTGTACTTTAATTCAAACTCTTTTTCGAAAAAGGCAATAAAGTGTTCAAAGTTTTTCGCTGCCATATCCTTCGTTTTTGCCGAGAAAACACGGAAGTAATTCGTTTTATGGTCCAAAACATTTACCATGTAACGCTTTCCGAGTCTGTCCCTGGGTGCCATCGGCCCCTTCAGGTCCTAGCATATTACGCCCCCAATCATATCCATAGGCGAATGCTCGCCGCTATCTTTCTTGGATTGCTTACACATGAACTGCTTACCCTGTGCAAAGGGAAGTCAGTTCATTCTTCGGTTGTCTGTTAGTTCAATCCCAAAACTTGGGTCCTTCGCTAGCTTCTCAATAAGATCAAAGTTTAGATGTCCCATGCGTGCGTGAAAATGCATTAGGGATCCACGCTGAACATCATGTTTTTCCCAAATTCCTTTTCGTTATCGTTGATCACCGCCATAACGGTATCTCCAAAGATTTTCCTTAATATGTCCACCCGTACGCTCACAGTCAATACCTTGTTTATCTTCCCTACGTCGAAAATGCTTTCACCACTTGACTGGTGCTTGATGACTCTTCTCTCTCCTTCATATGATAATCCACATCCCTTTTCGTCTAGTAGACCATATGATAGTATATTTCGTGCAAGGTTTTCAACGTAATACACATTCTCCACTTTAATCGAACGTTCAACATCTCCACACTTAACGTAAAACTGCAAATCTCTCTTCATTGCAATTTCCAGCTACTCTCCATCAGCCTGGAAGCATACACCCGATACTCGCTCGGTGTTTTGTAGGAATCACGCAATATTCGTGAGATGCATGCTCGCCCCACTATCGAGTGTCCATTTTTCTTTCGACACGCCTCCGTAGTCTTCAGTAATCGTGAGCGTAAAATCCACATTTTTCTTGTCCTTCTTTGGACATTTCCACTTAAAATGACCAGTTTCATCACATACAAAACACTTCCGCGGCTTGGCCTTACTGACGGCCACAACATTTACGACTTCAGGTGTCGATGCTTTCGCCTTGCATCCGTCGTTCGCTACCGCCTGCGCAAACTGACATAATTCTTCAGCTTGTATCAAATAGTCGACGCGCGTGTAGTCATACTTGGACATCATGACATGTTTCAACTCCGGTGCTGCGTGATAAATCACGCTTTCAAGCACTAAGGAGTCAGAACGTCCATCCGCAGCCTCTGCCACAGCCAGCAAGTACAAATAATGTTCTGTCCAAGTCCGTGCAGGACGCTTGGGGGCCGATAACAACTTCATTGACTGTGATGAAGTCAACTGCGTGTGGAAAGTCGATAGTAGCCTTTCCATGACATACCATAACGCGGGAGTCTCACTCCACCACGTATCTACTTGCCGGTTATAATAACTCTATAATAGGTCCATCTTCACATCCCCAATCCATGGGAAACCACAAGCTGCTTCAGCTATTCCAACTTGACGTAAAAACGTTTTCCCCCACGAATTAAATCCAGAACCCAATCCACTATAACCTTCAGTGTCATCAAACGTACATATCTGTAGTCTGCACTTCTTCGACGATGGTGTTCTCATTATGGGCATTGCCCCCACCTGATTTTTGTCTTGCCTGACCTCTTGATGTGTGTATACGGGAACTTGTGCCCCCGGCTGCGCTCTAACTCGCTCGGCATTATCTGCCGCCCCACGGTCGAAGATACACGCGCCCGCCTTACTTAAGTGTTTAAAACTTAACATCCCATGATTTCCGGCTTTAAACGTCGCCCTGTCCTCATGGCCCCCATCCAGGGAGGCCATGCTCATCTTTGTATCGCTCTTGGGGGTATGGTAAACGTAACCACCCATCAGATACTTCTCCACGAGAATCTTCGAGCCTCTGCAAGTGCTGTGCCTTTTCCCGGAGGACCGTTAAGATGTCAGCTCTTGGGGGTATGGTAAACTTAACCCCCCATCAGATACTTCTCCACGAGAATTTTCGAGTCTCTGCAAGTGCTGTGCCTTTTCCCGGAGGACCGTTAGGATGTCGGCTCTTGGGGGTATGGTAAACGTAACCCCCCCCATCATATACTTCTCCACGAGAATCTTCGAGCCTCTGCAAGTGCTGTGCCTTTTCCCGGAGGAACGTTAAGATGTCCGACCCTGCATTATCATCTATAATCGCAGCCTTCCTCTCCGTAGAGTAGTTGTCATCACTTGGGCTCATAACCTGTTGAGCGCTAGGGTGCATTACCATACCAATAACGATAGTTAACCACTTGATAAGTAAACTTCCACTTAGTTAACGTTGTTTCACTACAAACGTAAGCTTCCACTTAGTCAATCGTTCTTCCACGTTAAAAAGTCAACATAATCGATAATATCCACACAGATATTTAGCAGTCGTCACAACCACAGTCTTGTATGTAGATGCGATATTAGGTAATCGGGTAAGTTGCACACTGTATGCGCGAGAGTGCGTGATGTCAAGAAACAACGGTAAGAAAAGCGCCTTGTCGCAAAGAGAAATAAAATGCAAAAGTAATATATTTGACCATAACTAAATTATAGTCAAACACAAATACACAAAAGTTGAGTATACCTATTTTTTGGTCTTGTGCGAAGATTTCCAACTTTAAATGCCTTGATGTCTTCATACAGCGCTACGTTTTAACACATCTTATTGTAGATGAACGCTGCTGGCACTTTGACTTCTGCGCTTGTCATCTCCACAGTGAAGATTTTGCGCTCAGAGAGTTAAATACTCCGCTTTGAGAATTAGCGGTAAATAGGCAGGTGGTACCCAATATTTTGGTACCCTCCAATAGGTGGATGTGGACCACTCAAATATTGCGTCCCCTTTTTCATACTTCATACTAAGCGAAAGTCTAGACCTCGAAACCTGGAGTAGCAATTCCCTGTTCAATAGCTCTTCACCTGAAGCTGTCACGAACTATAGTGATAGTAAAGAGAGAATGCTATTTTTTGTGTCCAGCAAAATTGTTGCACTATATTTCGACAACTTAACAAGATAGAGATTTTTTGGGATGGCGCCCTGACTTAGTGAATATTGCGTGTACTTACCGCAGGTGGCACCCAACCCGTACAGTATGGATCGGACTAGCTATAAAGAAACTGCCGAGGTGCCGAGGATAAACTTTAATGTTAAGTGGTGAGTTGAACAGGTCCACTTGACGCAGTCACAACATGAACAGCACGGAATAAATTGTTCACGTGCTTTAGAGAGAAAAAAAAGACAATCATCGCTACTTTTAGATGAACAAATTGCCCACAATGTCTTTTTAACATAGTTATGTCTTGAGGTGCATCGAAGAGTCCGAATGCGAGATGACTCTCATTAAGGTGGGCGACGATGGTCGCAAACATCATTACAGCAACTGTCGAACGCGTCTTTGGAGATAGTGGAGTCTTTCGCACAGCAGTCGTAACCGCACGAGCATATCTTTGTGGCGCTCGAAGAAGACACCAATGCTGCGAGCAGCATGGTCAAATAAACCCTCATGTTCATCTCTTCTTGATGGGGTTTCGTAATGGGCGGGACTGGGCGGTTTGCGGAATGGTTGAGCACTGGAGAGCTCCATTCGCTTGATGGGGATGTTCAGTGGACTGATTTATGATTTGGTGTTTTGACGTGTCTTGTTGAATCTGGATGGAGATTGCGATATGGGGATTGCCTTCAGGGTGGTGATAGAGATTGACCATCCACTCTTTGCATCTTTTCTTACCACCTAGGGCAGTCTTAGCCTCATTTCGTACCCATATGGACTTGGGAAGTGTATGCGAGACGGACTCGATTGACGAAGGTTTCAGTCGTTTAGAGAGGGAAAGTTTCTAGGAAGAACCCGTGGCATCCTCAAAGGAAGTACTTGGGTGGGGACTGTTTCTATGCAAAGCCAGACGACGTACTGGACGGAGATTGAACTGTGTCTACGTGTGTTGTCAAGACGGAGCTGGATAGCTAGCGAGGGGTCGCTAGTGTTAGAAGCGCGCGCTTTTTGAGCTGCAGCTCGCGTCGCCATTTCGGTTTTTCAGCGACTTTACAGTGAAAAGGTGATGTATTGTATTTAACTTTACGTTAGGTACAAAACATTGTGTATTTGCATATTATTAGTTTTAGGTACAAACTTAATTCTAATAAATCACTTCTGAATTTGATTATTGACTTTCGTGTGATTATTTAGTGGAGAACAAGTGCACTATAGAGCGTAGCTTGTTTGGTGTTTATTACGTTGATTACTTGGTACACTGCAGTGGCAGTTGGTTTGGTTTTCACGTTTTGGTTTCTGAAGCTTGATCACCAAGAACGAGCTTTAAAACTATAAGGTTTTGAAGTTAAAGCTCCTACTGGACATAAATCAATTAAATTACCAGAAAATTCTGAATTAAAAATTTTAGGATAATAAAAATTAATCTCAGTTTTATTGCAACGACCTGTTGTTCCTAAATCATCAATTCCACAAATTTCATTTGCAAAACGAACATAACGTGTACAGTGAATACATCTAGTCATAATAGTTTTAATAAAAGGACCATATAGATATGAGGTCCACTAAACAGTACCGTGTCCAAATAGGCTTATTTAGAACTCGATCTTACTCGATTTTGATTGGCTGTTTTCAGCCTGCATTTTTTGCATTTTTTTGGGTCCCGCACACTTTTGGTGCCTCTCCGCTGTCTCACATATACCACCCCATCCCACCAAGCAAACAAGAAACCAACTAACCAACCAACCAATTGACCACGGAAACTTACCAAACAAACAAAAAAACCTTAAACCCTAAACCCTAAACCCTACACCCTGCAGGCTGAAAACAGCCAATCAAAATCGAGTAAAATCGAGTTCTAAATAAGCCTATTTGGACACGGTACTGTTTAGTTTTTCCCTATATATATTTTGAAAAATGAAAGAATCCATCGAGGACCGAGAAGGGTATAAATCTCACGTGATTGTTGGTTTTGGGTCGCTGCTTTACGTTAAGTCGCATAAGGACAGTGGAGAATTAAATTACGTTTGGTATTTTATTGTTCGCTGTTACGCTAACTACTAGCTCTATCGATTGTATTGGAATATCGCACGTTAGTACGTGGTATTTGGAACGCGTGTGGCGTAGTACGTGCAATTGGATGAGCGACTACGTCGAACAGCTAGTGCATGTTGGAAGAGTGTGTAGCCATTTTTGGCTTTGCACTCTTCCGGAATGGTGGAATCCCATTGGCTGTTTGCATTGGTATACATTTTGCATGTTTACGGCGGTTACTGATTTAAGTCGCGTTAGGTACCGGATAGCTACTTAAGTAACCTTAAATAATATATACTTTTCCTTTTGCTTTTATATAGTGAGTACGCCTACTGAAATTCTCTACGGCTACGGCGCGCGCGAACCTGTTTGACACCTTCCACTGATCCTCCCACGCTGAAACTTTATCAGCAGGTGAGTCTTGATCGTGCGAAGTGAACGCAACGTTTTCTGTGCTATTTTAACAGGTTATGAGCCCAAGTTGTGCCAAGTAGTCAAGTGAATTATTCTTGGTTTTTCAAGTGTACTTACGTGGATTTTTTCGTGGTTACGTTACGTGGATCTGGTGGAAAGTCCCCTGTCGACAGGGCCAGTTGAATTACGTGACTGATTGAAGTGTTTGAAATTGATTGGAGATGGTTGACTCCGATGGAGACGATGTGCCCTCCGCCAGTGATTTTAAGGCGTTGGTGCAGAGTCTGAAGGAGTGGCGACCCGCCTGACTGCTATTGAGGATGTACAGGCCCGGCAGTCACTTCCGAGTGTGTCCTCCGGGTCCAGGAAAGGGTCACCAGTACGGGTGCAGGACGCCGGGTCCAGGGACAGCCTACAAAACTACCGTCCGTTCAGCCATCAGATGACTCTGAACGACTTGGCCGAGGACGAAGGGGTGGAGGCCGGTGCTAGGCCACACCCGCAAGTGAACGCAGCACCTCGCGGAGTGCCGGTCGGCATGCAAGGTGTGGGCGGGGCTGGTGCACCCATAGGGCAAGCAAATATGCCGGTGCACCAAGCCGGGTACAAAATACCCAAACTAAGTATAGAGAAGTTTTCGGGGCGCGAGGTGTATCCCGGCCTCGGTGCAGGGTACCGCCAATGGGCGTACCTGTTCATGGAAGCGGTTGAAATCGGCGAGTTGACGTCCGGTTTTCAATGGAGCGAGCGACTCAAGGTCAACAAATTTGGCGAACATCTTGAAGGCACTGCCGCGGAATATTTTCGCTCGAACATTGGTTCGTGGTGGCAGGTGCGGCCGCAGCTGACTTACGTCATGGAGCAAATGTGGTTGGGATTCAAGGTTAACATATCCCACCACCAAGCTGCGGCCTGGTTCGCTACGGAAAAGGATGCGAGACGCTCCTGGACCGAACATTATCTATACCTAGTAGCTCTGGCTCGCGAAAGCGGGTCGAGCGAAAAGTCAATTGTTGAAAATATCGTCAAGTTCGCTGCGCCCCGATTGAAGGTGATGCTGATGGCCAGGTATGATCCTGGCAGACAGGACTACCTGGGCCACGCTCAAGAACTGATCGCCTGGGCGCAGGAACTGGAAGACGATGCGTTCAAGGGCAGACAGGCCGTTAAGTTGCAGGCGCATGCCGCAACATCGGTTAAGGGTCGCCGGGCATGCTATACATGCGGTGACGAGGGGCATATACAAAAGTATTGCCCCGAAAAGCGTCGCAAAGGTGACGGAAATGGGAACCAAGCAATGAAACGTGGCGGAAACGACAAGGCGTCGAAGCGTTTCGTGTTATCTACTGTGGATTCCAGCATAGACGCTGATATTAATGCATGTGGAACCGATAACGATAACGAGAATATATGGATCATTGACAGCGGTGCGAGCAGGAACCTGGTTTCAAATGTTGATTTGCTAGATGATGCAAAGGAGTGCGGTCCTAGTGACACGTTCACATTGCCTAATGGTGGCACCCTGAAAGCTGCTATGGTCGGCAGCCTTACGTTGCGGACGTGCGACGCAAGTGAAACGGTCGTTGTTTTGACCGAAGTATACTTCGCACCGCAACTCGCGAAAAATATGATATCGCTTGGTAGATTACGCGAAAAGGGCTGTGCAATTGTCGACGACGGTCACAAGATGCGTGTTATGGTCAAAGGACAGAAGTTGTTCGATGTGGTGACGCACGGGTCAGTTTTTGTGGCAAGATTGAAGGCCGAAAAAACAGATGGAATTTCAAAAGGTTTTGAAAGCATGGTTGTAAACAGTGTGCTGGAGGATGTCGATTCCGACGCACACACTGGGAGTATGCATCACTTCCACGTGCGGCTGGGTCACCTGGACTACGACACTGTCGAAAGGCTGGCGAAAGACCCCAGGTCAGGCATCGTGCTCTCCGACATGAGTAGGCCGAATTGCCTGACCTGTGCTGAAGGCAAGGGCACAAGGAAAGCGCAACCGAAGACAGACTCTGGAGCTAACGCACCGATTGATCGCATCGGGGGTGTAATATGCAGTGACCTCAAAGGCCCTATCACCCCCCGCGATAGGCGCGTCAACCGATATTTGGTTGTTTTCGTCGACGATTTCTCGAATTATGTGCGCGTTTTTGCGGCGCGCACCAAGGACAAGGCCGCACGAATTTTTGGGCACTTCATTGCATGGTTTGAGAACGAGTTCTCATGCAGAGTACACGTGCTGCGCACCGACGGTGGTGGCGAGTACCAGAATGTTGATCTGTTTTGCAAACAGACTGGTATTCGTCGCCAGGTTACCGAACCCGGCACACCTGCGTCAAATGGCAAGGCGGAGCGCATGAACCGAACCATTTTTAACATGGTTCGGTGCATGATATTCGGATCGGGTGTTCCATTGACTTATTGGTCGGAGGCGGCTGAGTATGCAGCATATATACTCAACCGCACCCCGACAAGGTCAAACACCGGTCGAATTTCTCCCCTAGAAGTACTCACCGGCAAGCGGCCGGCGGTGAATGATATCGTGGTTTTCGGGTCCCCGTGCATGGTTTGGAGGGACCCGAAGAAGAAGGCGTTGTCGAAGCACGCAGAACGCGCACTTATCCTTGGCAAGAGCGACGAAACCAAGGGGTATAAAGTGTTGCTGCTTAAGGACAGAGTGGTCGCAGTGACCAGGCACGTCACAGCGATCGAGACGCTAAGCGATGAGGCTAGCAACAAGATCACCAAGGTATTGGAAGGTGAATGCAGCCAAGAGCTCGAAGATTTGGCGGAATATCGTGCCAGGGTGAACGTTTCAAATGTACCAACTCCAGGGCAATCAAGTGATGGAATGCCGGAGACTGGAGCCGCGCCAAAGGGCACGGAAACCGATGGTCAGGGCGCAAGGAAGTCGCGCCGAAAGCCTAAGAAGACGCCTAAAGGACGTGATTATGAAGCGTCGAAGTTAAAAGGGACGGTTGCAAGAAGTGATGTTTCGAAAGCAGCCGATGAAAATGGCAAAAATGCGGGAAACGCTCTATGCGTCTATGCTGTTTGCTAACCAGATGTTGGGTCGTCAAGTGCGTTATCAATGCAGCCGGACCCCAAGAATTATCGAGAGGCGCATGGTGGCCCTCATTCGGTGATGTGGAAACACGCCGAAATGGAGGAGATCAAGTCACTCGAAGATCTAGGCACGTGGGACATCGTGCGCCGTCCCGCCGGCAAGGTGCCTCTCCCGACCAAGTGGGTGTACAAGACGAAAGTCTGTGCAGACGGTTAGGTCTAGAGGTACAAGGCCAGGCTAGTTGCCAGAGGTGACAAGCAAGTTTTTGGGGACGATTACTTGTTCACGTTTTCAACCGTCATGGAGTTGAACAACGTAAAGTTGCTCTTGGTGCTGGCGCAAGTATGGGGGGTAGCGGCACGCCATGGCGACGTGCCAAGTGCCTACCCCAAAGCGATGTCCGAAAGCAATGTGGAGATATACCTGCAAGTGCCACAAGGTATGGAAATCACGGACAAGAAATTACATGATTATGGTGTGAAATCGCCAAAGGAGCTCGCGCTCAAATTGAGACGAAACCTGTATGGTTTGAAGCAGGCTGGACGCCTGTGGCATCAATGTCTGTGCGAGACATTGATGAAGTTTGATTTCGTGCAGTGTGTCACGGACACATGCATTTTCGTAAAGCATGTTGGAAACGAAACTGCTGTGGTCGGAGCGTACGTTGACGACCTCCTGATCACCGGCACTAGTGAGCAAATGGTAAATGAATTTTTCAAGGACATGCAAGTGTTAGAGCTAAAGGATTTGGTACGTGTCACGAAGTTTCTCGGTATTCGGATCGATGGGAATCCGAGGGATGGATATACATTGGACCAAGAGTCGACGATCAAAGAAATTCTGATCACACACAAGCTGGAGAAAATAAATCCGGCGCGCACGCCGGTGCTAATGCTCGATGAGGACAAGGATTTTCAAGAGCGATTGCCATTGCAACCAAGGGGCAACCTGCCCAGTATCAAGCACTTTCAATCGCTGGTGGGCAGTCTGCTGTGGGTCGCGAGGTGCACACGTCCTGACGTTTCGTTCGCTGTGCACCGCGCCACAAGAAAGACCCACGCACCCACCATAGGTGATTACAAGATTGCTAAAAGGGTGCTCAAGTACCTCAAGGGAACGAGCAACCTGAAACTGGTTTTGAAGCACGACGAGGATCTGCCGATGCCGCTACGCATCATGGTGTACAGCGATGCGGATTTTGCGGCGGACAAGGCAGACAGAAAGAGTGTTTCAGCGATGGTGCTTTTCGTTAATGGTATGCTTGTGAGCTGGGCCTGCAAGAAGCAGACAGCGGTGGCATTGTCAACAGCAGAAGCGGAATTTGTTGCTGCTGCAGTAGCTGGCAAGGAGGCGCTGGGTCTGAGAGAGTTGCTTGCGGAAATTGGTATGCACTCGAAGACACCATTAGTGTTCAAGATGGACAACCAAGCTGCCATCAAGCAATTGGAGGACGAGTCGAGCGCTGCTAGCACGAAGCACGTCGACATCAAGCCCAAATTTCTAAAGGACTTCACGAGGAAGGGCATTGTTTCAGCTAGTCACGTGCCAAGTGTGGATATGCTAGCCGATCTACTGACCAAGGACCTCAATGCGCCAAGGATTCAAGTGTTGCGTGCAGCGCTAGGATTGCAGTGACGATGGTGCAGCCTCCGGTCTTCCAGGAGGAGTGTTGGAAGAGTGTGTAGCCATTTTTGGCTTTGCACTCTTCCGGAATGGTGGAATCCCATTGGCTGTTTGCATTGGTATACATTTTGCATGTTTACGGCGGCTACTGATTTAAGTCGCGTTAGGTACCGGATAGCTACTTAAGTAACCTAAAATAATATATACTTTTCCTTTTGCTTTTATATAGTGAGTACGCCTACTGAACTTCTCTACGGCTACGGCGCGCGCGCACCTGTTTGACACCTTCCACTGATCCTCCCACGCTGAAACTTTATCAGCAGGTGATTCTTGATCGTGCGAAGTGAACGCAACGTTTTCTGTGCTATTTTAACAGTGCATCCCATCAACATGAAGCAGAGGAGGGTCGACAGCCTACCGGATCCGTACAAAGTGGAGCAACTACGTGCCGGGGTCAACTAGGGCGGAAACGGTGGGACACTGGACGCCGGAGACGCTACGAGCTCTCATTGAGCCAGCTGCCGAGCGCCACGCGCGGCGTTGTAAAGGAAACGATGGCGGCAGGTCTGGCGGGCGGGAGCCACCGGCAGCAGCAGAACGAGAGCGGGGGACGTGGGTGGCCACTGGCAGACAAAAGACGGGGTGAGTGGATGGGACCGCAAGACCGGAGCGAGACAAGACGGTCGCCTCCTGGCGAACGGCAGGACTGTCACTGACGGTGAGCCAGGACCAGGTGCGAGCAACCATGCGACCAACGATACGCGGCAACCTCGCACAACTTTCACGAGCTGCGAACGAGTCGCTAAGCAGGTGCACGAGTCAACGGAGTCGCAGCGAGCATGTTGGCTCCGGCCTCGGGGATTGGTACGGTGAACAAGTCTCAGGGCAGGCTGTTTGGAGACGACGTTGTCTACGTGGAAGGGGCGAAGCATGGACTGTTCTCGATGAAGCTCGCTCTGGATCAAGGAGTTGACATTGACTAGAACCGTGCGACGCCCACGTTCAGTGTGTTCAAGGACAATGGTGCGGTGATACGTCCTACGGAGGAAGGAGGGATCTCGGTGGTCGACGACCGCGCCCATCGACCATACCAGCGAGAGAGAGCGCATCGTTATCAACTACACGGTGGCTGATGTCAGTGGCGACACTAAAGGGATTGGCACGACCGCACGATGCCACACGCGTCACCGCTATCTTAAAGTGATGGTTGATCGAGGTCTAGTGAGCGGCATGAGGATCCCGTAGCGTCCGCCCAAGCCGAGGGATGCATGTCATCTAGGCAAACAGAAGCAGACGTTCCGCAAGAAAAAAAGTTCGACGCATGGAGTCGCTTCAGCACGGCACGCATGCTCACAGACAAGGCCGTTGCGACGGCTTGAGTTGACAGTACATTGGTTGCGCAGAGCGACAGGCCGGCCGCGGTGGCCAGAAAGTGATCGAGCGCGAGCTCGATCCAATGGAAGCGCAAACGTTCCCGGTGCAACGGATCCTGACGGATAAAGGGAGCGAATTTGTGAACAAGGAGATGGCGACATGGTGGAAGTGAACACGTACAAGTGGGGCCAAAGAGCTCGCATTGGAACCCACGCGGGCGCGCGCATCAGACACTGGTCGCCACGATGAAGACTCCACTGCGCCCATCAGGATTCCCTCGTTCGTTGTGGTGGTCTCTCTTTTTGAACGCGGTCTACGTCAAGACTCGCATCTACAACAAGACAGTTGATGGTATCCGTACCAGCGCAGGTTCCGTGTGGAGCCTGATGAGCACCAGCTTTGGAAGTCCGGAGCGCTCGTGTACGTCCGGGGTCCGATACGACAAAGGACGATGACAACGCCATCATCTCGTACCTCCTGGGCGATCGCAAAGACACGGTCGACTCTCTGGTTGACATCCCGCGTGAAAATACGGTCAAAAAGTGGCGGCGGACGTTCGTGGGTATGAAAGCATCCACTCGACTCGGCCGACCGCGACAGTGGCGACTGGCTGAGCTTCAAGACCCGGCCGGAAGATGGCGACAGCGGCGACGCATACAGCGATCATGGAGATGGCAGTGGTCGCGGCGAAGTTAGCGTGCGAGTGTCCGCCCTTCAAACGGATCCGAACATGGCCGAAGCTTGCGTGTCAGACGACGACATGAGCGAGAGCACTGCGTCGGCATCTTTTAACTCCAGTGTGGCCGCGTGTGCGTTCGGTCTTCCTCCGTCCAGCAATGAGGGGAGGCAAGCGTCGACGAAGGCGATCAAGATCCACTTGATGGTGAAATCCCATGATGATGATGAAGATTCTTTAAGGGAGCAAAAGACAGACCCTGGATATCCAAATGGCCAAGAAAAGGATTCTGTGGCAACAAACCAAGGCCTGGATTCGACTGAGGAGGACGCAGCGACCGACCCCTCGGTCGAGGAGGCAAAGTCCGACGATTTTCAAGAGCGAACATGCGTGGCCAGGTGCGCTACCGTCATGACCCTCGCGTGGTGCGCAGAGAGAGAGAGAGAGGTATTAAGTGTCTCGAAGAACCTCTCAAAGTGTCAAAAAGAATCGTCGACACGCAAGGGAGATGCAAGCTCGCTGCTTCGTGGCGCATGGCTGCGTTCGAAGAAATGGGCGGTGCTCATATGAAGCACGTACTTAGAAAGAGAATCAGATCTGATCCGCCACTCGTCTGTTTCAAACGACCAAAACCATGGTTCGCGTTTACGCCGCATTGGGCACAAACATAGGTCCGAGACGCTCTCTGTACCTAAGTCAGTGTCTCGCCTAAGTTGACACGCTTCTTTCTTCCTCCTCGACTTTAGGCGAAAAGGTGTCGAATTTAGAAACGGCGCTCGCGCTCTTGGCCCAATGGGTTGGCCCGGTCGTCGCCACGTCTCGTCTGTATGCCACGGCGCCACAATATGTGGAAGACCAACCGGCGTTTCTAAATCTCGTGGCTCAAGTTGAGACCGACATGGAGCCTGCTCAAGTGTTGGCGACGTTTAAGCGCATTGAAAGAAAAGTTGGACGCGTCCCTTCCCTCAGGTTAGAAACCAACTCGAATTGCAAGTCAATGTGTACGTCCTGACCAACCGTTTCGTTTTTTTTTCGCCTAGATGGGGCCCGCGCCTTCTGGACGTGGATTTAGTGCTTTACGGTACTTCCCACTTTACGATAGAAACGGAAGAAGGACCGCTTATTGTACCCCATGAACGCATGGCCGAACGAGATTTTGTGCTCGCGCCCATGTGCGATGTAGCGCCTGGTAAGAAGGTGAACGTCAGTGACAAAGCATGTGAACAAAACAGTGACAAGTTGGTGGTGGTGTGTTTGTGTGTGTTGCACAGAGTTGCTCCATCCAGTGCTCCATCAATCCATGCAAGCACTATACGACACGATAAAGAACGAGCCACGATATAGTGCCCCCGTGCCACAATTACCCGTGGATAAAAGTGCCCCGTGGTCGTTAGGGACCAAAACCTTTGTCATGGGAATCCTTAACGTCACGCCCGACAGTTTTAGTGACGGCGCGGCGTTCCAGACGACCCGAGACGCTGTCGAGACGGCGTTAGCACTCGAACGTGCTGGTGTGGATATGATTGACATTGGTGGCGAATCGAGTCGCCCGGGAGCGGACCCTGTGCGAGAAGAAGAAGAAGTCGAGCGCGTCGTGCCCGTCATTCGCGGGATTCGGGCACACAGCAACTTGCCGATTTCCATTGATACGACCAAGGCCGCCGTGGCACGCCACGCGGTGCGCGCGGGTGCCAACGTCGTGAATGATATCTCAGCCGGACGGCACGATGAGAACATGCTTGCGGTCGTGGCCGAGCTCCGTGTGCCAGTAATTTTTTGGCATCGTTGTTTCTTTCTCCATTGGATCGAGCGGTCGTGAGGATTAATTTCAACCTGCTTGCCATGATGCTTGCCAGATTGTGCTCATGCACATGCGAGGGACACCGCAAACAATGACGCGTCTCAAGGTGAGGCAGGACTAATTTTCCTTTTTGCAGTCGTGTAAAGGCCACGAACGCGTGATTTCTCTCTGTTGCTGTGCAATCCTATGCAGGAGTACGAGGACGTTGTTGCTGAAGTGGCGGACGTGCTCAAGGAACGTGTCGCGGCGGCCGAAGCGGCTGGCATTTTTCGATGGAATATCATCGTGGACCCTGGCATTGGGTTTGCCAAAGCTCGGGTCCAGAATCTCACACTCCTGCGCAAATTGGCAACCATCAAGCAAACGTGCCATGGATTACCCCTTTTGGTGCGTCCACAAACCAAAAAAGACCATTTCTCGTCTCTCTATCCTGACAATTGGAAGACTTCTAATGCGCCAATGGGAATTTGTCTCTCTTTAGGTCGGTTCCTCTCGCAAAGGGTTTATTGGCGAGATCTGTGGCCGGCCGAATCCGCTCGATCGTGCGTGGGGCACGGCAGCGACCTGCGCCGCCGCCGTGGCGCAACGAGCGGACATTGTACGTGTCCATGACGCGGCCGAGATGGTCGATGTGGCGAAAATGTCGGACGCCATTTGGCGAGACGAGGAAGCAATCGACAGACAACAACAGGAACCACGTTGTGATCGCCACTAGTAGTGACATTCATCGTCCATAGCAGCTCGGCAACCATCTCGACCCTTGACACAGACAAGGTCGTGCCAACTCGTTTTTTGCGTGATCGTTGAGAACTTTGAGTCTCCTATCGATATGTTGAATGCTTCCAACACTCGTTTTTACTTTGCACATTTGTATAGTCTGGCATGAGACTATACAAACTTTAAGTGAAGCGCGACCACAGTGGTCACTTATGAACTTGTAGCTGCTTTGGAATTTTAACTGTATAGTTGCTTTTGTTAGGAACTTTAGGTTAGGTGATCTGCTCGAGTTGTTGGGCTCGGATTAGAGCTAACCGGCAAATATAAAGGTCATTTCGATGCCGAATGAGAAGCGAGCGTTGTTGTAGTCAAACTTGACAGGTAGAATTTCGATTCTACAAGTCAAATCAACAACGGATTAAAGTTAGTGGCAAAAACGTTAATGGCTCCACTTGGACCAAGTCCCGTTCTCATTCAAGTTGTCGACGGTATGATATATTCCGCCTTATGCACTGCTGAGTCCAATGTCACATTAAATGGTCACATCGGTTACAATAGAAATGGAATCTGTTTAATCCACTCAAATAAGTAGCACCTAAGGCACCAACCAAGAATCCCAATGTTTTCGTCAAAAGCAAAAACAAGACGGTGTGGTAGGTTCTATCTACCACCAAGACACATCGTAAAGTACTATCGTGCGCTAACGAAATAAATAACACAAGTTTTATTGAAATCCCGAACGATTCTTAAGATGTAAGTCCCTTATGCGCCTTTTGCACGTATATCTTGCGCATATATATGCACTTGAGGTGTGGTAGCAGTTGTGGTGGCGGTGGGGGTGGCAGTTGGCGTGGCAGATGGGGTGGCAATAGCAATTTCTTATTCTTACTCTAAAACTGAGAGAACACTTACTTGCTTCCCATGCACCCCTACGCTGATCACGTAGGGCGCGCTTATTTACAGAAAAACTTACTCCAAGACTATCAGGCACTATCAGCCGGTATAGTCTCTACGGACAGTTGACCTTGCCCCCAACTCGTGTCAATTTCCTTCAATAAAGATCCACATTAGCACTCGCTTCCCGGATATTGACAGACTTGTAGTCTTGCTACAAAGACACTTAGCGGGTAAGTGTTTGCGCTTGACGACATAGAATAGTGCACACCCAATTCCCAAACTTCCATAGCTTAGCGGTTTATAGTAATCTCAGCAGACTGCCCAGCATATTTTAAGGGGGGGGCGGACGGCCCATATGGTTCGGATGGATATGAATCCCTACGTTGCACAACGTATGCAGTGTTCCAAGTGTGGAAATAGGGACTGTTGGTAAGCGAAGTTAAATCGAGGTATTGCGGCTTTCCAAGGATTTAGCATCGACTAAGGCTCCAAAAAAGCCCAGCCCGCCCGGGTCAGCCCACAGTCCAGCCCGCTTGGGCTGGGCTGTGGGCCGTTGTTCCCAGCCCACGAGGCCCATGAGCTGGCCCAAGAACTGGAGACACTAAACATGTACATGGAAAAGTTTAATGCCAAGGGCAAGAAACCCGACGAAAAGTTGGTGACTATGTTTGGCATCTAGTTGCATGCTTTCGGTGAAAGCAATTTTGCTCTTCTGTTATTGGAAGCAGTCGAGTCATCAACTATGAAAGGTAGATATCACGCTGGAGAACACTTGCTAACGCTCTTTAGTCGATGGTATCGTGCCGGCATTGACCCGTCTAACTTTGAAAGAGAGCTCTACTATGAAGAAGACAAAAACATTGCGAATCAAGTGAAAACGCTTCGCGACCTGTACAAATCCTATTACGAAGGACGACCCGCTCCTAATGGAAAGTAGTATCCAGCCAGTCTATTTTCGTTATGATGAAATAGGTCTATCAAAGTGCATGTTTAGGCTAACTATTTTTAGTCCGATCTACTTTTACATTTTCTTCGTCTGTGGAGTTGTGGTTGCTTTTTATGGTGGAAAATTCGTGATAACGTGAAACAGGTTAGTGTGGAGATTGGTTTGTGGACTTACGTGGGGATAAGCCCAGACCAGCCCGTCAGCCCGCCCACGGCTTGTGGGCTGGGCCGCGGGCCGACGAAACCCAGCCCAGCCCGCCCATGCGGAGCCCTAGCATCGACGCACAAAAGTCGAAAAGGGTGTACACAAATTTTATTTTTTATGACGGACTATAATTTAGTCTAGTCTAAAGATATCACTTTTACATTTTCTTCCTACTGTTGATTAACGTTAACTACGCGCCCGTTTTCTTTGCGCGCATAGTTACTTTGGCATTATAGGTAGTTGTAGAGAGGGGCACGCGTCGTCACGTGGAATATCAAGTCTCGTTTTAGTGGATACGTGTGGTTACGGTTCGATTATTGTGGCAGAAGTGATGGACTGGCTGATTACGCATATACAAGTGGAGGTATACTTTGATTAGGTGATTTTTGACGCATTTGCACTACGATTACGCTATGGCTAAGAGTAAAGGCGCACAACAACAGGGGCATCCTCGGGTTAAATGCAAGTACACATAAGACCTACGCAGGAGACAAGACAACAGATCTAAACTAGAAGCCATGGCGAAGACGTTTACGTATCCAGTAGAAATGAAGAGAGTGCTGCAATAAGGTTAAAAATACAAGAGCAGCAGGACAAGAAAGCACAAGAAGCAATTCGCCAATCCTTTGAGTTGGTACGTAAAAAAAACACCCAGCTCATGGAGAAGCGACGGACACATCAGATAAAACCAAATCACTAGCACAAATGCGGAGCTTTCTTCAAAGAGACTTCGACAATGAAAAAACGGATGCGCAACTGGGACAGTGCTGACGCCCAATATCATCGACCTATTAAGACAATTGAATGCGGACCAATGGATTATCATGAAAAAAAGCCATGCTTTACCTAGTGGGAAAGCAAGCGGAAAAAACATCGGAACAGCAGACCTAGTAGCTCTGAAGCAGCGCGAAATCCAGCTTACTCAAACATAGCAACGATATCAGCTTCCCCCAGGGACAAAAGCTCCCGATGAAATTAAGAAAACAAAACCCCTGGACATTTTTCTCTCACAAATAGAGAAATCGTCCGCTCTTCAAGAAGTTTAAACAACGGCAATCGGAAACTGCATGACGATAGCGCAAGCTGTAGCGGATCATAACTTGGCGGCCTATAGCGATGACTTACATGACGTGACTATTGAAATGAAGCGCGACTTTGTTTGGACAGCGCCGCATAATTTTAAGGATCTATTTACACATTTCATGAGGTTAAGAACACTATTAAATGTTTATTGAAAGTTCTCGGTATTCGTACTTGTGCAGATAGTCGAAAACAGGAGTCGTAGATGTCATATAATAACTCCAATATAACGAAAATTTCTTAAGTCAATATCTCTGCAACCAAACGTCCGTTCGCAATAAAAATTACACCCGAAGACACTATGTAGTGAGAAGAAGAAAATAACCAAGCCAGGTATTTTATACATGGAATGTGTATTGAGAAGTGTTTAGCTAGCCTAACATGAACTATATACCAGATGTTGAAGTTATGGTAAACTTCCATCTGTCGTGTGCTTTACACTACTTATTAGTGCCCGAAAAAATATGTACTCAGAATGAGTACCAACACATAGAGCATTTTACTAGTAAGAACGATATGAATATTGCTATAAATAATAAAAGTATCAATCATACCCGGCTTTAATAAAACCGTTATTATAAATACTTTAACACTCCTCAATATGAATTTGGACATCATATGAGTTGAAGCCCGAGTGCACTGCGTAGCTCTTCGTATCTCGGCGCCTCTAAAGTCTTGTTACGCCCATCACGTGCTTCATCTTCGAGATTGTTTCGACGCCCTTGAACATCTTAATAGGCGCTTAGTTATCCATGAAAAATTGCAAAGGAAGCTTTGTTTTGACCTGAACTTCTTCAAGAAACTCTTTAGATCCAAGTAAATTTACCACGTTTGCCGAAGTAGCGTAATATTCTGCTTCTATGGTTGGTAATGATATACCACCTTGTTTCTTGCATAGCCACGCAACCAACATGCCTTCGACGAAAATTAAACCACCAGTAGTTGGTTTTCGGTCGATCTTGCATCCAACGTAATCTGCGTCGCTGTAGGACTTAAAACTTCGCTTGTATCTTCAGTCCTGTCCATACAAAACTTAAGTATCTTGGTTCCCTTGTATCTTCTTCGCTAGTTGCCAATCTGACATTGTAGGGGCATGTGTACGTCGAGTGGCCTTATGCACAGCGTATACAATGTCCGGCCTCGTGCACCTTGCAATAAAGAGCAAACATCCGACCAACGATTGAAAGTCCTTAATCGTCACTAATCCAGTAGTTTTTAATGCTTCACTTGGTTTCATCGCTAAGGTTTCTAAGTCTTGGCTGTCGACAATTTTTCGATGAGTTAAAGTGCATTGAAATAAAAAACTTGGGCAAGTTTCGATGTTTCTTATAATACGAGTTACTTTCGTGGATAACTTTGGATACAGGCTTTATAAAGAGGTCACCATTGATGGAATCATTCAAGATTTCAAGATGCAAGATGCTACTCTAGTTCGAACTCCGATCGAACAGTAAACCATCGACGTAGATTCCAACGATAATTGTTTCTCCATTAACTTGTTTGATATACAAACACATGTTTGTAATACGCTGGCAAAATTCCAAACTTAAAACTTTTCCATGAATCAATCGATTCCATAACCTTCCTGGGCCGCAAAGCGTCTTGTTAAGCTTGATTACTTGTTCACCTTTCAAATTATTGAGTGTCCTCAACATTTCAGATTCATTCCTTGCGGAATATATAAAAAATATCGTGTTCAGTATCGGAAGCCTTAACATAGGCGTTTTGTATGTCACCATGCCTTTCAGGAACATTACACTTGACCGCCAAAGCTTGCACCAGCTTTACTGTAATCATGTCGATGACGGTAGCAAAGGTTAAAGTATAATCGACACCAAAACGTTGCTCGTTGCCACATGCAACGAGTATCGCCTTGTAAAGTTCGATGTTTCCGTCCTGATCAAGCTTGGTATTGAAAACCCACTTGGTATGCAAAGGTCGACAATTTGAGGCTTCTTAACGAGAGTCCACACTTCGTTCTTCTCGACAGCATTAAGCTCATCCTGAATAGCAATCATCCTATTCATCTTTTTTTTAATGATTTCATTGCCTGCGAAAAACAATTTTGGGTCCATTTCCGTTATTAACTTAAAGGACCCGGCATCATCAACTTGAATTGGAATTCAGTTGTATCTTCGTCAATATTAGCCCGATCCTCGATTTTTTTGCAACACTCTTGTTTCCACTTAGTCTTTTCTTGGAAGATTTTTTCTTGGCCTCGTGACAGGAGCTGCATCCCCCTTGATTGGTGAACTTTGTGCAAACTTTGTCTCACTTGTTGATTCTGTACTGGTTCAAGGGTTTGGATGTTGCGCAGATGTTGTGTGACCACAACTTGCGCTCGGTCGTCAACCAGACCTTGAAACCATTGATCTACTCACCTTGCCAATAATTATAGAAACTCGTGCAAGATGCGCAAGAGAATATTTTCCAGGGTTCCTGTACACAGTACAAAGGGAACCAAAAGCAACAATCTCACGAAGATTGGGTATTTATTCGTGCGAAGTTCTAAAGGCAATTGCCTACGTGGATTCGAATTGCTTGGGCTGCATTTCAATATATATGCAGCATACTGAACCGCATCTCCCCAAAATTACAAATCAAATCCACTAGCGAACAAATTCACCTCGAATATTCATTAAGGTGCAGTGCATGCGTTCCACTTTTCCATTGCTAGACTGGTTATTGGCTTCACTAATTTGCCGCTGAACACCAGTCTGCTTGCAAAAACCATCGATGTTTTTATACTCGTACCCTCCATCGGTACGAAATATATTGACCTTGCAGCTAATCTGACGCTCGAAGAACGCCAAAAACTGTTCAAATTTTTTCGCCGCAACTTCTTTTGTTTTGGATAAGAAAACTGGAACATAGTAAGATTTATGATCAACAAAACTGATCATATCTGTTACCAAGGCGGTCGTTCGGCGTAATCGGTCCTTTGAGATCGGAACATATAACTCCACCAATTCGGTCAATTGGCGATTTTTTCCACTATCCTTGACGGATCGCGGATTCTTCGTCTGCTTGCCCTGGGCACAGTTCATACAATTTAACCGTTTATGATCCGTCAATTCGATACCATTTGATGCATCTTTCGCTAAGCGCTCGATGGCATCGTAGTTGAAATGTCCGATTCTAGCGTGAAAATGCATCAATGACCCCTTTGGACATCCAACTGTCTGGCTGATTCGGTATCGTTTTCTTCGTTGATGGCCAAAACGGCCGGAAAACGTAGGTTCATCGTAAATAATCGCTGATACGACAACCGTTAGAACCTTATTAATCTTTTGGATGTCGAAAATTGGAGAAAGGATGGACATGTGCAACATAATACGGTTGTCGTCAACTACGCCATCTCGCACCCTTTCCGCTCCAAAAGAACGTAAGAAAAGACGTTATTGGCAAAAATTTCCACGTAATAGACATTTTCCAGCCGTATGGTGTTTTTCTTTCCACTCGCAAAGACTTGGATCAATATCCAGCCTTTCTTCGAAACTTGTATTTTTTTTTCGTCGGCTTGAAAACGCGTGCTTTCAACCATCTGACCATCACACAGGTATTTTTGGTTTCTTAAAGGCACCTAAATCGAGAATCCAAGTGCTGCATTCAATTTCCGGCGCAAAAACATTGTTGGTTAAGGAAAAGTCGACTTGTTTTTCTGGCTTTTGGGGACATTTTGGTGGAATGTGACCAACTTTTCCGCAACCATGACATTTCACAACTTTCTTTTTCTCCTCCATGAAATTAACCGCTCAGCACTAAAGGCCTTTGAACTTCGTGCCTTACCTTCCCCCGCCTCAGCAAATTGACACAGCTCTTCGACGTGGCGCAAAAAATCTGACCGAGTACGGTCAAATTTTGCCATAAGTATAGTCTTTAAATCCAGCAAGGCATAGTGAACCACATTATCCAAACCAGTGATTCGCTGCTGCCAACAGCTTAAGAAATGGCAACCAAATAAAGTTAATGATCATTCCATGAACGCTTAAGATTTTTCCGGCTGATGAAAAATTTCATTCCCTGGGCAGAGGTGATGTATGTACGAAACGCATTCAACATCTTGTTCATCAGATGCATTAAAGTCGGTGACTCATTCCACCATGATTCAACTTAACGATTATAATAACGCTCCGCTGTACTGCTGAGGTAGTGTCCTAGGAGGTAGATCTTGATGTCTCCACTCCAGAAAAACCACAAACCAATTTGCTGTAGAAATTTGTCGTATAAAACGAGTGTACCACTTCTTGAATCCGGCTCCAAGACCACGATACATTTCAGTACCATCGAAAACTCTGATTGACAACATGCAATCCTTAACCGATGGGGTTTTAAAACAGGAGGCCGATTTTCCATCGATGTAACCATGTAAAAATTCTGGTTATTAAAACCACCTCGATTCCACGGTTTTCGCTCGGGCCTGATTTCAAGCGACGCCAACTGCATCCGAGTATCTAACCGCATAGAGTTGTTGAAACCAAAATTATTGTCATCTAGTACAACCCTTGAATTTTCCAACTTTCCAGTCGGTCACAAACTTTATGGAACCTCTCCAAAATCTTAATTCCTTCGGCATCAAAACCTGTCGGTTTTTCTTCTAGGGATCTATAATCACTTGAAACATCATGCCCCTTTGGGCCAGAACTTGATAAAGTTGTCGGTATTCATACTTGTGCAGATAGTCGAAAACTGGAGTCTAGATGTCAGATAATAACTCAAATATAACGAAAATGTCTTAAGTCAATATCTATCCAACCAAATGTCCGTTCGCAATGAAAATTACGTTCGTAGACACTAAGTAGTGAGAAGAAGAAAATAACCAAAGCAGGGACTTTCTCAATGGAATTTGTATGTGAAGTGTGTAGCTAGACTAACATGAATTCTATCCCAGATTTTGAAGTTATGGTAAACTTCCATCTTTTGTGTGCTACACTACTTCTTAGTAGCCGAAAAAAACAAGAGATAACGTCTAATATGCCCCTGTTTTGGACCAAAAATTCTAAAATGCCCCTCTTCTTAAAAAAAAACCTAAAATGCCCCTGTTTTCGCGGTGCCCTCCAATTGCTAATTTAAGGCGACTATTTAATGAAACATAAGCTTTGCCAATCATCTCTAAGTTTGAATGTCGGTATTAAAGGAGCATATTAGACGTTATCTCTTACATCTATCAAGTCCATAAATGGAATACCCTTCATGGTCCACGCATAACGAAAACGTGTAATAAGATGCGGACTCAGGTCGATGTGAAATCTCTGCGTCGTCCGAGTTATCAAGTCAAAACTTGCGTGTCATTAATGTGGACCGAAAAATGCTTCAAACGCGAGCAAACGCAACACAGCGTCGTCGTCACCACAAGGAGTGCGAAGCGAGTCGTTTGGGCAATCGTGGGCTATCGTCGTGGCTATTCTTCGGTGGCGATAAAAGGGCGCAAGAAGAAGTAGTGGAGCCTCCGTCAGCTTTTATTAATAATGTCGTAATCATCGCCAAGTACAGCGTTTGAATTTTGGACCGCGCGTGTTGCTGGCGCAATTGAAACGTCCTTCAAACGTATATTTCCTGTTTATTGCTATGCTGCAGACGTTTCGAGAAGTGAGTAATACGAGTGGCATCCCGACAATTCTATTGCCATTGGCGGTAGTTTTGTTTGCACTGCAATTAAAGAGGCCTTGGAAGACAGATAACGTCATCGAGGAGATCGTGTGGCTAACAGTCGACTGGTATTGATGCTTACTCCATTGGGAAGTTGGCAGCAGAGACAATGGGGAGAGTTACGTGTTGGTGATATTGTTAAAGTGATGAATGGTGAGACTATCCCGGCCGACTTGTTCTTACTATCTGTTGAAGCGCTGAAACATGACAGCCATAGCAGTACAGAACAGAAGGTACAAGCTTCAATGACAGCAGACCCAAAAATGATCGACCCATACATTTCTTGGAGGGTGGAAAGTGTTACAAGCACGATAGTTCATATGCTGTCACTGCTGATCAAGAAAACAGGGCTCACTAATCGCTACCACAGGTGCGGACAGATGCGACTAACATGGCTTTCATCGAAACAAAATCGCTGGACGGTGAAACAAATCTAAAAATCCGTACAGCAATTCCACTAATGTCTGCATTTTTTCGAGGATCGAGCGGCAAGAGTTGCACGATCGATAGTGCTGGACACAACGAGATGCGAGGAATATTGATTTTCGAGCATCCAAACAATCGAATTAACAGTTTTTAGGGCACTTTTTCGCTGTTCATGGACCCACGTCACGCTAAAATGTTTGGTATAAAAAATATTGACGTGCCTGCCAGTCGCCCGTCCTAGGTTGTGACTGCTGAGCAGTTTAATACCGATCTGTTGCAGGAAGAAGTGACTGGAGATGGTCTTGCGTGCGAGCGCATGCCAGTTACTGCAAAGCAGATGCTGTTTCGTAGCTATGTGCTCCGAAATACAGGCTCTGTCACCGGTTTGGTTGTATTCACTGGGCACGAGACTAAAGTATTCTGCAGTAAAACCGAGCCCGTTGTGAAAGCTTCTTCTGTAGAGAGGCGCCTAAACCGGCTCATTATCGGTATTGTTTTTATCCAGGAGTTCATTTGCTTCTTGAGCGCATTGCTTGGATACCACTGGATGCATAATCAGGGAGATTTGGTCTGGTATCTCTTAAGCAAAAGTGAGCAACGACTTCATGATTTTCCTGGTGCTTCGATGTCTCATCCTCTGGTTGAGCTGTTGAGGTTACACATGCGATACTTTATCATCATGCAAAATTTTGTTCCAATATCCCTCAATGTTTCGCTGGGGTTTATTAAATATGAGATAACGTCTAATATTCCCCAGTTTTGGCCCAAAAAATCTATATATAACGTGTAATATGCCCCTGTAATACTGACATTCAAACTTAGAGATGATTGGCAAGCTAATGTTTCATTAAATAGTCGCCTTAAATTAGCGATTGGAGGGCACCGCGAAAACAGGGGCATTTTAGTTTTTTTAAGAGGAGGGGCATTTTAGAATTTTTGGGCTAAGACAGGGGCATATTAGACGTTATCTCAAAAAACAAATGTACTCAGAAGGAGTAAAAACACATAGAGCATTGTCCTAATAAGTACGATATAAATATTGCGATACCTACTAAAATAATCAATCATACCCATCTTTCATTAAAAAAACCGGTAGTATGCATACTTTCAACTTCGTAGAGTAGGAAAGCACGCCATCAAGAGAAAAATGCACAGAGGAAAGCATTCAAGTGGGGATCATTGGGCTTGTTGTAGCCGTGGCGGCAAGTCTCGTACAGACGAAGAAACCTGTTCTGACATTGGGTATTCATCATCACCGATCGTTGTAGAAACTCATGTTAAAAACTTAAATAGAAAGTCTTAAACACTTCTCGCGATCAATACTCACCATCTTACAAAGTTTCAGCACGGGAGGATCAGCGGGAGAGGCAAGCAAGCAAGCGCCGTTTGGCAGCCGTAGAGAGCTATATGCAAAAAGGAAAGTAAAGTATATTATCTCTGGTTACTTAAGTAGCTATCCAGTAATAAATGCAACTTAAACCTGTAACCGTCGATATATGCATAAATGTATGCAATCCCGAACAGCCAATGGGATTCCACCATTCCGGAAGAGTGCAAAGTCCAAAATGGATACACACTCTTCCAACACTCCTCGTTGAAGACCGCAGGCTGTACCACGATCACTGCATCCTTAGAGCTGCACAAAACACTTTAATCCTCTGCGCACCTAAGTCCTTGGTCAGTAGATCAGCTAGAATTTCTTCACTTGGCACGTGAATTGCAGAAACGATGCCCTTCCGTGTGTAGTCCTTCAAAAACTTCAACTTGATATCCATGTGCTTCGAACTTGCTGCACTTGCCTCATCTTCCAATTGCTTTATGGCCACTTGATTATCCATCTTGAACATAAGTGGTGTCTTCGCATGAATACCGATCTCAGCAACCAACTCCCGCAATCCTAGCGCCTCTTTCCCAGCCATAGCCGCAGCAACGAACTCCGCCTCTGTGGTCGACAATGCAACCGCTGTCTGCTTCTTGCAGGCCCAATTTACAAGCAATCCATTGATGAACACCACTATTGCCGAAACACTTTTTCGATCCGCCTTTTCGGCGGCGAAATCTGCATCACTGTATACCATGATGCGCAGTGGCATAGGAAAAACTTCATCATGCTTCAGTGCCAGCTTGAAGTCACTCGTTCCCTTAAGGTACTTGAGGTTCCTCTTCGCAACCTTGTAGTCGCCCAGCGTGGGTGCACGGGTCTTACGTGTGGCGCGGTGCACGGCGAACGAAATGTCAGGACGCGTGCACCGGGCGACCCATAACAGACTGACCACGAGCGACTGGAATTGCTTGATGATCGGCATATTTTCCTTGGTTTTCACCAACAGAAGCTCCTGAAACTCCTTCTATTCATCGAGCATCAGCACCGGAGTTCGTGCTGGATTCACCTTTTCCAACTTGTGCACGCTTAAAATTTCTTTGATCGTGCCCTCCTGGTCTCGGACGTAACCGCCCTTCGGATCACCTTGAATCCGAATGCCAAGAAACTTGGTAACGCTTCCCAAATACTTCAATTCAAGCACTTGCATGTCTGCAAAAAAAACTTTTTCACAATCTTCTCGCTGGTTCCAGTGACCAGGAAGTCGTCGACATACGCGCCGACCACAACAGTTTCGTTCTTTGCGTGCTTGACAAAAATACAGGTGTCTGTAACACACTGCACAAAGTCGAACTGCATCAACGTCTCAAATAGACACTGATGCCACAGGCGTCCATCCTGTTTCAAGCCATATAGGTTTCTCTTCAATTTGAGCGCGAGCTCCTTCGGAGATTTCACACCAAAAACACGTAATTTTTCACTGTGATTTCGATGCTTTGGGGAACCTGTAGATATATCTCCACGTCATTTTCGGACTTTGCCTTGGGGTAGGCACTTGGCACATCGCCATGGCGTGCCGCTACCCCCCATACTTGTGCCAACACAAGGAGCAACTTTACGTTGTTCAAATCCATAACGGTCGAAAACGTGAAAAAAATAGTCAGCGCCAAAAACATGTTTATCACCTCTGGCGACCAAACTCGCCTTGTACCTCTCGACCGACCCATTTGCACTGACTTTCGTCTTGTACACCCACTTGGTCGGGAGATGTACCTTGCCCTCAGGGCGGCGCACGACGTCCCATGTTCCTAGGTCCTGGAGAGCCTTGAGCTCCTATGTTTCCGCTTGCTTCTACATCTGTTTTGCGAGCCACCATGCGCCTCACGATAATTCTTCGGATCCGGCTGCATCATCATTCCACTCGTTTGTTCAACACCTGACTCGCAAACCGCGTAGACACAGGGCGCTTCCAGAATTTCCACCATTTTCAGTAATTGCTTTCGAAAAATCATCATTTGTAGCTGCCATTTTAGCCCTCTACTCTTCATACTCCAGACCTTTGGCCGTCTTCTTTGACTTTCTGTGTGTCTTCCGTGTGCCCTGTTCAGCGTTTTCGTCGCGTTTCGACGTGGCTGCAGGCTCCGGTATTCCGCCACTTTCATGCCCTGAATTCGACGTATTTAATTCGGTCTTTCTAGTAGAGCGCAATTCAGCCAATCTACCAGCTCTTGATTGCATTACCATCCAATACCTTGGTGACCTTATCGCTCGTTTCAGGCCTGAGTGTTTCGATCGCGGTGACATGCCTCGTCACCACGACCACCCTGTCCTTTAATAACAGCACTTTGAAGCTCTTCGTCTCATCTCTCTTTCCCAGGATGAGGGCGCGTTCTGCGTGCTTTGTCAATGTTTTCTTCTTGGGGTCCCTACAAACCATGAACGGGGACCCGAAAACCACAATGTCATTGACTGCCGGCCGCTTGCCGGTCAGCACTTCGAGCGGCGAAATTCGTCCAATATTCGATCTTTTCGGAGTACGGTTGAGTATGTAGGCAGCATATTTAGCAGCCTCCGACCAATACGTCAAGGGTACACCATACCCGAATATCATGCACCGGACCATGTTGAAAATGGTCCGGTTCATACGCTCCATCTTGCCGTTCGAGGCAGGGTTTTCAGGCTCGGTTACTTGGCGGCGGATACCGGTCTGTTTGCAAAACAGATCGACGTTTCGATACTCTCCGCCACCATCAGTGTGTAACACATGCGCTCTGCATGAAAATTAATTTTCAAACCAGGCAATAAAATTCCCGAACATTCGCGCCGCCTTGTCCTTCGTGCGCGCTGCAAACACCCTCACATAATTCGAAAAATGGTCAACAAAAACGACCAGGTAACGATTGCCGCGCCTTTCCCGGGGAGTGATCGGACCCTTGAGGTCACTGCAGATCACTCCTACGATTCGTTCAATCGGGGCGTTACTTCCTGCATCCGCCTTCGGCTGCGCCTTTCTGATGGCCTTGCCCTCTGCACACGTAAGGCAATTTGGCCGATTTGTATGTGTTTCCATGGCCAACCTTTCAATGGTATCATAGGACAGGTGACCCGGGCGCACATGGAAATGGCGCAGGCTTCCAGTGTGCACGTCTGAACCGACGTCCTCCAGCACACTTTTTGCAACCATGTCTTCGAAATCCTTTGAAAAATCACTAGCCTTTTCGGCCTTCCGTTTGGCGATGAACACCGATCCATGGGTCGTCACATCAAAAGTTTCTCGTTTTTTATCATAACTCGCAGCTTGTGACCATCATCAACAATGGCACAGCCTTTTCCGCGGAGTCGACCAAGCGAGATCAGGTTTTTGGATAGTTGCGGCGCGAAGTATACTTCGGTCAAGACAACTACCGTTTCGCTTTTGTCGCACGTCCGCAACGTAATCCGACCGACCTTGGTATCCTTCAAGGTACCACCATTCGGCAATGCAAAAGTGTCATTGGGACCACAATCTTTAGCATTTTCCAACAGATTTGCGTTCGACACTAGGTGTCTACTTGCACCACTGTTGATTACCAAATGTTTTACTTTTCACTTTCATTACCACATGCATTAACATATGCATCTACAGTGGTCTCCATAGTAGAAGCACGAAACGCTTTGACGACTTGTCATTACCAGCACGACTCGACCCTTGGCTACCACTGCCACCATTTCTGCGACGCTTCTCGGGGCAATACTTCTGTATGTGCCCCTCGTCACCACACGTGTAGCATGTGTGCCGAGCCCTGCCAGATGTTGCGGCATGCGCCTGCAACTTAAGGGATGGCTTGCTCTTCACGGCGTCGTCTTACAATTCTTGCGCCCAGGCTATCAGCTCTTGGGCGTGGCCTAGGTAGTCGTCTCTGCTAGGATCGTACCTCGCCATCAGCATCACATTAAGTCGCGGCGCAGCGTATTTGACGATGTTTTCGATAATCAACTTTTCACTCGACCCGCTTTCGCGAGCCAGAGCTACTAGGTATAGATAGTGCTCAGTCAAGCTGCGCCTTGCATCTTTCTCCATCGCAAACCAGGCAGCAGCTTGGTGGTGGGATATATTCACTTTAAATCCCAACCACATCTGCTCCATGACGTAAATCAATTGCGGGCGCACCCGCCACCACGAAGTAATATTCGAGCGGAAATACTCCGCGGCGATGCCCTCGAGATGCTCACCAAATTTGTTCACCTTCAGGCGTTCACTCCATTGAAAACCGGAAGTGATCTCGCCGATTTCAATCGCCTCCATGAAGAGGTATGCCCATTGGCTGTAGCCTGCACCCAGACCGGGATACAGCTCGCGCCCCGAAAATTTTTCAATAGTTAACTTAGGTATTTTGTACCCGGTGTGTTGCACCGGCACATACCCCTGACCGGCAGGCACTACAGCACCGCCCGCACCTTGAACGCCGACCGGCACTCCGCGAGGTGCTTGATTCACTTGTGGGTGTGGGATTGCGCCAGCTTCCACCCCTTCGTCCTCGGTCATCGTTCAACGACATCTTCTGACCGAAGGGACGGTAATTTTGCAGGCTCTCCCTGAACTCAGAGTTCGGCACTCGCACCGGGGACCCCTTCCTGGACCCGGACGATCCACTCGGAGATGCTTGCACGCCTTGCCTGGCATCTCTAGCATTAAGATCATTCTTAACCTCCTTCAGGCTGCATATTAGCGCCCGAAATTGACTCGCGGAGGGCACATCATCTCCATCAGAGTCACTCATCATAAATCAAACAAAATCACTTCAGTCAGCTCCGTAACACCACTAGCCCTTTCAATAGGGGACTTTCCACTAGCTCCACGAAACGTAACCACGAAAGAAATCCACGAGAGCACACTCCAAGTACCAAGAAAAATCCACGATATTACTTGACGAGCCTCGGGCTCATAACCTGTTAAAAACTTAAATAGAAAGTCTTAAACACTTCTCGCGATCAATACTCACCTGCTGACAAAGTTTCAGCACGGGAGGATCAGCGGGAGAGGCAAGCAAGCAAGCGCCGTTTGACAGCTGTAGAGAGTTATATGCAAAAAGGAAAGTAAATTATATTATCTCTGGTTACTTAAGTAGCTATCCAGTAATAAAGGCAACTTCAACCTATAACCATCGATATATACATAAATATATGCAATCCCGAACAGCCAATGGGATTCCACCATTCCGGAAGAGATACACACTCTTCCAACAACTCAGAGCAAAAGAGATGCGCGGGTCCTTGTCGTACGTTTCAGGGGTGAAGATGACGCTGCCTTGGGTCGCATAGTACCGGGAAGGATCATCGCACGAGAAAAGATTCCAACAAGGACAGGACATGAGCGCCCAGAGCCCAGAAGGCCACGGAACACGCGCCCACGGTATCAGTTCAAGGCATAGCCTAGGAAAGAGACCAAGGACGGTAAATGCCAATCAAGCGGAAGACGTGGAGATCCGCTACGTACCAATAATCACGCAAAGACGCAGTGGATGCCCTGGCAGCACATTCGGGGGAGACCAACAACAGGAAAATGAACGGAGTCAGCGACGGAATACGTCAGCTCTGGCAGCTTTTAAGTGCTGCACGTGGTTTTATTGTTCCAGATGAAATATTTTTCAGCTACATGGAGATGAATGTTTGATGTCTGGACACGATCGTGGTGAAAAACTAGTTTACATCGGAGTCCAGGAGGTTTTGACAGACGCAGGAGGGTGGAACGATGGCAGGTAAACCTCGTAGAAGCTGTGCCCACCAATGCCGAGCCAAACATGAGGGTATAAAGCTGTTTGGGAGAATTTTCGTGCGAAGAGAGAATGATAAAGAGCTGCAACTTTACGTGGTCGTGGAAAATACGGTACACGTTATCTCCCCGTTGAGATTCGATCTATCGTAAGACGCCACGAAAAATGAGTCATCCAACGATACTGGGGTCACTAGCTCGCTTACGTCGAGACGTAAGTGCTCTCAACACAGTAAAAAAGTGGTGTATATCTCGTTAAAACATCGGAAATGAATTGGAGGTCGTGTCGCCACGGCCGTAACGGATTGGCGGGCATTCAGCTACTAGTCGTCCAGTGAGTCCTTACCAACAGTTTCGGTATGTGGTAATGCAGGCCAAAGACCGAGTGTGAATACTATCGACGGGAATATGATACGGTTCAATAGTGTGACCCTCTTCGCCATTTAATCCACTATGTACGTCATGTCCAAGATCTCTCATCGAAAAAAAATCTCGTGTGGTAACATTGGAATGCCATGATAGGTCGATAGACTGGGAGATGTGGTAAGAAAGCGTAAGGTGCTTTTTGTTCATCACCAAATGCTGAAAAAGGTGTTTCGCTGCGCGTGTGTACCCGGAATAGTAATTCCAACCATTGTCGATCCTTATGGAATGGCAATCACCAGAATGATCCGCTGCCTCTATGGAATACGTGTTTTCACCCGATACTCTGTAGATACTCGCCATTGATCCGGAAATGTGCCACCGTCCCGCCTTTGCGTCTTTTGAGCAATTTCACAAACCTGGTGGAACAACATCCTCCAAGACGGAGAAGCGAATGTCCCGCGCTACCGTCTCGTATGCTTTTTTAAAGTCTAGCATGGACGGTTTTCCACTGAAAAAAAGCGTGGATTCACCTTTGCAGTTGATGAAATCACGAGCACCATTGAGACGGTCTTCGCTCATGATTGCAGCCTTTGTAAGCGTCCCCCAATTATCGCTCCCAAACCTTTTTCTTCGCATCGCAAGCACGCTTGGCGTTTGCAAACGAGAGATGAGCTTGTCATCAATCCATGGTATCGGATCAATCTCCCTTCTTTCGTTACGGATGATGCTGTTTTCCAGGAAGGGGGAAAATCGAAGATGTTCACCATCATTGGTACAAAAAGACGTTTGTGTTAGTTTTCTATCAGATGGAATGCGCACGAATCGATTCAACGCCGTCTCCATATCAAACTGGGGACACGTCAGTCAGACGTATCTCGCTGAACGTAAACTGTCGTACACGTTGATCCCGTTCCCACTTGGAAACTCGTTTGAAAACGTGCCATCTACAAACGCTTCCGTTCGTTCGAAACGGGGCCTTACGTTCTTGATGATCGCTTCTTCTTTACCTTCAAGAAACCAATAAAGAACCCCAATGCAGTGTCTTCCTCGAGTGTCTGACCCGATGTGCCACCGTGTTGATACATGCACTACAGTCCTTGCCCTTTTCATCCCATGTCGATTAGCGTCCATTGACACAGTTACAAGCAACATTCATCTCGTACGTCCCTCTGTACCTCCTGGAGGGGAACTTGTTTGTTGGTCATCCGAAGGTAGAGCGGTACACATCCCTCCATGCTCCTCATTTCGATGGGACGTAGAAACAAACCGTCGATTCGACTTGCAAAGTCCGGCCCCCGTGTAGAAAAATGTCTTCTTCTTCTTCATCATCATCTTCCTCCCCATGTGCTACTAATGGCAATGCATCTGCTCGGATTTCTTTGCGTCCGACATGTCTTCCATTACCTACCAGTTCCAACTTTACAAAGCGTAAAGCCTCAACTGAAGCTTTACACAATGGATACATGAATTTGGGTGGACCACAATTTCAATTGGAGTAGTACCCAATTGGCGCATACTGAAAAATCGTAAGGACCCACATGCGTCCGACTCGAGTCGAGGTCGCAGAGCGGCTCTTTCTTTAACAGCATCGTCTACTTGACATTGCATCGTCTACTTGACATTGCATCGTCAGGATCTCCAGAAGCACTCTGTTTCTACTGTTGGAAATGCACGGAACTATATTGTTTTTTCCGCTTTTCTGCGGGACGCACGTCGCGAAACAGTCCGCCGCCCCTACAGATCCCACGAGACTCAAACTAAGAGGTCAGGTGGTTTAAGATCTCATCAAAAGACCTACAACTTGTGCGTTTTGTGTTTAACACCTCCGTCCACCCAAACGATCCAGAATAGAACTTTGCGTGCTGTTGTAGCCACCCGCCAATATGACGTCGATATAATACATTGGCCAGAGCTGTAGCTGAGAGAAAAAGGTCTATCGCTCCAGTCATGTAGTTGGGGCATATATGTTCAGCAAAATTATATCGCCCATTGATAGCGCGATGACCCTGCTCGGTCCTTTTTTACAACTTTTCAAACTCTCAGTGAGTCAATGGATTTGGAAATTAATAATATTGCAACCCTATCGGACTTTTCTTTACGTCGACTCCAGTATGATAGACGATTTCCAAGCGTGAGATTCTTAAATACTCCCAATATCCACTATTACGTCCACTGTATCCAAATGTGTACCCAAATAGCTGAAAGTTCCTTAACGGACATCCGTCGCCATGCCTGAAGCCATTTCATTCTCATAGATTTTTTGAACCCTAGCATATTTTGAAAAAAATTTTAAGGTCTGGCCACTGTTGCTTATGCTTGAACACTTTCCAATCCCTTCTGTCTTTTTAATGGTGTAACCAGACATACATTCCATAAGTCAGTTTAGCTGAGACCAACAGAGCCCGATATATGGCCCCTACTGCAAGTCGTTTCCAGTAGGGATGCTGTCGATATAAAGTCGATCCAGGTTTCGTCCTTGCACCAGTTCATGCCGGTGGTATGGGTGTAGCATAAATTGTCAGGCCGTTGGGTACGTGATTCTGATTTATCCCGTATCCATTAGTTTTTTAGGGCTAGGATATATATATATATATATTCCATTCATCACGTCATAGAATCACGCCATGGTGGTTACGTCATATTCTGACGTCATAGTTGATTACGCCACTATAGAACCTTCTAAAAGGATAGGCTTAGATGTAGCCAAGATGGCGAACTAAGGACCTAACTCTCACTTTTAAACATTCCTCGTGCCCCACATCCTGTAGCACTTGTTTTTCCCCGCCGTCCGCCGCCGTTCCTGCCGCCGCGCTAGCCGTCTCCGCAGCACAGCCGCCGAAAGCACCGCCGTTTCCGCCGTGCTCGCCGCTCCCGCTGCACCTCCGTGCTATCCGCTCAAGAGCAGTGACTAGGAGAGCCCATGCCAGTCCCGATCTTATTTAGGTCTAGGACTTCATTTCATTGGCTGTAAATTGATACTGCCACCGATATCTAGACGTTTTCTTTAAATCTATCAATCGTCTTGTTTCGGTAATAAGTCAGTTTGGTTAACGGAAGATCTGCGATTCGGTTCATGCCCGCCACCTGCACAAGAAACCTTCACAGCTAAACACCGGCGAATCGCTTGCCGAGCTGTCAGAAAGAAACCAGACGCCGCTGATAAGTGCCGTGCCGACCTTATAGAGTCGATCCGTCTAATCAGTTGCATTCTTTTCCGGTTCGAGAAACACTTGGATACGGCTCAGCGCACCGACTCGCGCAAGAACATCAAGGCTCGTCTACTCGCTCACGCCAGTGATCTGCCCAGCTTTTATTGCACAGTAAGATTACGAATCTCTCGCGAGATAGATACGCACAAGGTCGAAAGCACCCCGGTCGCCAAGTCAAAAAAAAGTCCTTGACACCTGGACCAGAGGTTGTCAACAGAAGTAATGTCGAGCAAAAGAAAGACACAAGAGAATAAAATAAGTCCTTAATATAAATCCATAACTGATATTAGTTAAATCATGTCTTTTCCAATGACTTCAGACCAGCAAGCATAGTTGCAGCACACTATGGTGGAGACAATGACAAAAAGCGCAGTTACTTGAGCAACTGAAAAAGTCAAAACAATTATCGGAAATCAAGCTTGAGGGTGTAAAGCTTTAGACGTATGGAGGGAGATTGGACGAATTGTTCCAGCTCTATAATGATCAAGTGGAGCAGTACTTCTTCGCTAAAGGAGTTGACTGTAAGACCCAAGATCTCGCACAAATAACTCTTGCCGTTCTAGTTGGAACACTGAAGCAAGGTGCCGCTCAGTGGTATGTGATGCAACAGCTGTAGCCGGTGCGTACACGCACGGTGCGGCTAGCGCACAGAGGAAAACTTTCCTTAAGCGGCGATACGCCGCTACTTAGCCTATAAGCCCTTACATAAGGGCTTAGCGGGAGATCGCTCTCTCACTCGGGGCCAAGATTCCCTGAGTTTACTGTTAGTAAACACTAACGCCTTATTCCAAGGCTTCCCTTAGTAAGGGGGAAGCTAAGGGAGGTGCTCCCTTTTGCTACAACACTCACTGTGCGCGCGACCGTTCTGGGTCGTGCGCCTAGCAGTATTCAGTGTATTTTGTAAACTGATTTACTTATTTAATATAAAATTAGCCTAACTTAATAAACTAATATAAACTATATGCAATACTAAGTAGAACTTACTTAATTCGTACCTAGCCAAAGTGTAGTGTACACCACCTGTGTACCAACACGGGGCAGGCTGCCACGCCTTCACCATGGGCTCTTGCCCTGATTGGTTAAAACAACCAATAGGTCCGAACCTTTCGGACTGGTCAATACTTGACCTTAACCGTTGCGTACTTACGTACACCAACGTAAACAAATGTAACCCCGTTACAACAGCAGTACATCACAAACGTGGATGACTTTTTTCAGCGAAGTCGAACGATAATTTGTTCGTGCTGATTTGCAAGAGCGTCTGCACGAGGACATTAATAATGCCAGAGAGCGCGACTGCAAAGATTTGCCGGATTATGTGGGCCAATTTTGGCACCTAGCCACCCAAGTCCGAGACATGACCGAGTTAGACCAGATGATGTACTTCCTACGTGGACTTTCCGGTAGAATGAAGGAAGAGGTTCAGTATCGTCGCTGTGCAACGCTATCCGAGGCAATTACAGTTGCGTTAGACTTTGACCGCTTTCATCCTCAGAGATTTTCGAGAGGAAATTCGCACGACAGACCGAGGTACAGGTGGTATGAAAACAGTCGTCGATTTCGTTTAAACAATATTCCAGAACCTATGGACGTCAGTAACGTTCATATTCCGTCTCGTGACGAATGCAGCCGCAGGAATTTATGCTTTAAGTGTGGAAATCCAAATCCAAATCGCCGATCTGCCCAATGTAATCAACGCCGAATGCGCAACGATAGAGGAAATAATCGTTCAGGCCGGAGCAATCAGCAGCATGTGAATCGTCAGCATTTCAACCATATGGACAGCCGTGAAGACGAGCAAGAGACAATCGTGTACGATCGCGTCACGATTAATACCGCAAATATCCAAAAAAGTCGGAGGTTCAGCCTGTTCTGTTGTCTTAGAGTCAAACAACTCTGAAGCGGACACCTCATCGCAGAGTCGACTGCTAATGAGTAATGGAATCATTGGGAATAAATCTGTTAAGATTTCAATCGACTATGTTGCGTCAACAAACCTTGTCAAACCTGGTTTGACAACGAAAATATTAAGCACACAAGAGGTACAAGCACGTCGTTTTGATGGAACGTGGACATCGAGTAATCTCACAAAGAAAGAAAAGATACTATTCGTGTGGTGGAGTCAAGTTCAAAATCGAACACAGTTGTGTCGAGAACCTGACCACCATCGTGCCCAGCCTTCCAACTTACGGGGGGGGGTACCCCGCGGACCTTCGCTTGCGATCCGATCTGATCGTCCGCTGCTAGCAGACGACCGATCATCAACAGAAGACGCCTGGTCCGATTGATCTTGCGCTGCCATCTCACCTTGTGTACCCGATGGAATGGGCTATTTCAACACTCGGTGGATCGTGTCGCTAGTTCACTTGGGTCTGATAGTATGCAGACCGTACTGGGGGGGGTGTACCCTGGGCGGAACTCTTCACCCTGGGTACTTGTAGACCGGTTACACTTGAAATATGTATAGTCCAATGGGTCGACCGTCCAATCGATCTAGACCCAACCAATACGAGATAATAGAGGGTAGACCACTCAGCTGGTCTAGCCCCTGACCAATGTGAGAGAAGACCAAAGCCAGTCTAAACTCCAACCAATGTTATAGTAAACCAATATGTCCACGTAAAGATCCAATATGCTCGTGAATTCCACAAGCGATATCTCCACGTAAAGACCAATCCAGTGAATAGTACGTTCCAAACGTACGTGACTTAAACTTGTGAGAAGTCAGCCAATGGATACTCCTGTCGAAGGACTTCCGGCGGGCCAAATGCGTCTGCGACGCGCCCCGGCCTGGTATAATGGGCAGGAGGGGATTACTCGACCCTCTTCCCCCAAACACTCCGCGACGTGCGAAGGCGACTTAGAAAACCAAACTTTTAGAGAGTCTCTTAGGACCTCTTAGCCACTTTTCCAATCCAAGACCAATTTACTTCTTTTCCACTAACCTTACGGTCCCAATATGTACCAAACACTAAAATATGTAAAATACACGCAGTGCCATGTGACTTACACAAAATCCGTGTGCTTGACACTCCTTGCACATGATAGGCTTAAAAGCCCCCCTTGTTTCCACCAATCCGATCGCTGACCAGATGATCGGCACGCCGTTGACAGAAGGTGACCAAAATTTTGCCTTCGCTTCGCTACATTCGTGTAGATGATATAGTGTTTCCAAAGATGCAGTTCACGGAATGGGAACTACCGGAAACACATGACGTGATATTTGGTCAACCGTGGTTCACCAAGTACAATCCACAGATACATTGGCGCACGCAACATATTGAGGTTGCAGCCCCTACGAAGTTCGAAGACGTAGATGGTCCAAACTTCAAAGAGAAGATGAAAAGTGGAGGTATCAATTGAAGATATCCAACGTCGAACCGTCAGAAGTACCGCTGGAGTTGAAACCAGTTCTGGACAAATTCAAGGACGTATTTATAGAACAGCTCCCTAATGAAATGCCGCCTAAGAGAGCAGTTAACTCCGAGTTGCAAATGAAGCCTGATGCAGTGCCGAGTTCCCGTGCTCCCTTCCGTCTCTTGAAGGTTGAACAGGAAGCACTGCAGCAATTCGTTAAAAAAAATACGAAAAGGATGGATAGAGGTATCAACTCTCCATGAGTCTAAAATATTTTTGGGATTGCCAAGAAAGATCCTGCAACAGGAAAGTTTCCAAAACGCGCCGAATGGATTCGAAGTGGAAATTCGAAGATCTCCATTCGTTGGGTGATTGACTATCGCCATGTGAATAGCATATCAGGCGTGGAAAAAATTCCTTAGCCATTGATCGAAGACCTATTCGATCGTACGGTTGGATACAAGTATTTTACGCTGCTGTGGTGAAGTGGAAAAGAAGTTTTACGACCAATTTATACCGGTATACCGCCAGTCAGTTTGGAGCGATCGCGTTGGTTAAAAGGCGAGAGGATTGTGGGCAATCGTGTGTCAGGAGTGTCAAGTACGCATCTTGAAGTGATTTAGTATCATAATGGATTGTTATACAAAGAAGAAATATAAACACAAGGTCGGAAGACACAGTTTTACGCAGTGCTTATAGTGTAGCTATGTAACTAACCACTGATGTGGTTCTGGCAATATCGATAAGAAAATATGATAAGTCAAAAGGGGCACTTGAACTTGATGCTGTGGGTCTGATATCGAAATTACAAACATATCATCCAAGATTAACTATTTTTCGTGTGGTATAAGCCTTTTAAGGGATGCAATGATCGATTCAATTTTTTAAATATGATAAGAGTCACGTTTTCTACCTGGTTAGATCATATAAAATCGTGGTATATTCCACTGATATTTTTTCATACCGGTAGTTTAAGAGTAGAAGGATCGACGCAGGTGTAAATCTTGTCATGTATGCTTATCCATTGAGTAACTCAAGCAAAAAGTCTATTACGAAAAGTGTAAATAATAAATGTGTGATTTTTATATTCGAAGTCACTGGGCTAGACAGGTATCGCGACAATCTAATCTCTTGTTTTTTTTTATTTCTAATACGTCAATTGTACTGAAACGAAAACTTTTACGAGCTCTTCTATCAGACACGTGCCATCGCATTCATTGAGTTATACTTTATTTTCCTCTATCAATTCCTTGAGATACGTCAACAACCAAAGTCTACGAGATACTTGATGGTAATAGTCGAATTCATAAACATTCAAATAATCAACTAAAAGCTATGGCAAGTTTAGCAGTGTCCATAGATCTCCTCGTTTTTTCGTCTTGGTTTGCTTGTTAAACCGTTCGTTGGATTTCCTTGGCCTCATTGCCGACTCTTTATTTATATTAGGTCAAGTACATATACAAATTCAAAACCAAGGATGAAGTTTTTAATCTGGGAAATTATAGGTGAGGTACATGTAACAAAAAGGTGAGGTACATCTATATATTATGGGCATTGATATTGCCACCACAACATTTACTATCGCCACCACCGCCCACCAATCAGCGCATTTGCTACTGGCACCACCACCCACTAATCCGCGCATTTGGTACTCGCACCAACCGCCCACATATCAGCGCAATTGCTACTGCCACAACCCGACCACCGCCCACCAAAGCATCGCCATACCGGTTGATGCTGGAAAACGTGGAAACTTTTTTCGCGTTTGCTTACACCATTATCGCGCATCCACTAACTCCGCCCAACAATCGCCGAACTCTGTGAGCACGGTGGCCCGGTTTACTATTCTATATATCTACACACTATCTTTGGATCTACGATAAGGTCAACTATTGCGTCGCCCGTTTCGTAAATACTAAAGGAAACATTCTGACCGCCAAGTTTTTGCACCCAGGCGTTTTCCACTTTCTTGTCTGCATGTTGGTGCCAAAGCACAGCAATTGGCTGGAGAAGCCAAGATTCTGACAGTTGGATAACTTGATAATGACTGCTCTGTCCGCGAAACACAATGAAGATTGGACGTTTGTCCAGATCTACAGTGTGGAATGGTAAGTACCTGCTGTGGTCCATCGGCTCGCCGTCGTCAAAGACAATAGTGGGATGCCCAAATGCACTGGCAGCCAGATGCGCGGCTGTTTGCGCCTCAAACCACTTGTTGATAGGGGGCGGTTGACCAGACGTAAACTAATTGAGACCTTCTTGTATATCGTCGCCATGAAAAATTTGCTCCAGAATTCTTGACGCGTTTTGAAAGTCTGGAGCATATTTTGGCGGACGTACTGACAAATCGTATTGTTTCCACGGATAACAGTATTTAAGCCCCGACCTAGCACACGATATCCGCAGTTGCCATAGCCGGGTACATAGTAAATCGTGGCAACAAATTTTAAAGACTTTTTGGAATTTGTGTTTCATTTGCACATGCAGCCGAAAGTTAAATGGTTGGGGATGCAGCGTGAGCCGAACAGGACAAAAATGATCTATTGGTATCCAAATTGAATCGAAGAGTACATTTTTTACATGGTCTGTCCGTGAGAACCAACTGCAATGTCGCTGTTCTTTCGTTGCAATCTCAAATTCTTAATTGTCTCATTTTGTTGATGATTTTGCTATGTTTTTTGCACCAGCAGGTCGTCCTTTTGAATGTGAAGGTCGTGGGTCGGAAAGAGCACGGTATTGGCCTGTTAGAAGCTCCGTAATACGTGCTCGCGCAATTGCTTCTTTTCCGGTATCCCATACAGCGTATTCTTCGGCAAGGACACGCAGCTGTTCAATAAATAATATGTTTGATGCGGAGTGCTTGTATTTTGGAACTACAGCAGCAAGGATCCAATGTGGATGTACTTCTGAAAATCGCGAGAGGTTCTCCCTCCGGAAGAGATGCAAACACGTGGTCACATGGCAGCCCACCAATTGTCTGAGAAACGGAAGAGCTGCATGATGCCGAGAGTTATTTTGCCAGGGCAAATTTACGTTGCTCATTAATGAGATCCAGAACGAAAATAGAAACTTATCCAATTAATTCTGAGAAAACCGGCTTACGAAGGTGATGCGGAGCTATAATCTTGTTGCGCTCAATACCCGAACGGTGTTCGGCAACTTAATTGGAAATAATATTGGATATGTGTTCAAAAACACGCTGAAGATCCCCCGTTGATGTTTGCAGATAACTTTCGAGTTTTGTATGCGCTCCCTAAAGTGATGATGTTGTTTTATTTCCCAGGTGAAGATAGCGATCCGTCCATGCGCTGACAAATTTCTCTTCCTTGGAATCCAGGTGTCTGAGATGTAGCTAACAATGCTATTGATGCAAGCAAATTTTGTCTTGACGATTTCCATTTTTCATCAAACATCTTTTCAGTTTCGGCTCGACATATTGCCTTCAATAATTTAAAGGCCTAAACACTGCGTGAAACATCGCGCACATGTTTTTTACGTGCGTCAGGGAATTATTGTCAATACGTCACTGGCATAGAAGATGTTGATATGCCGGAAGACAAGTCTCGATGGTGTTTGCAAGCGCTTGATCTGCATCGGTGATTAAGACCTCGGGAAACTCAACATCTGTTTGTATTAGTGTTACCATGTTGTTACGCAAAAACATTACTGAGTGCATACGTACCAGTATATACATTTTCTAGATTTCAAAGTGCCCAGATAAATGCAGGCGTAGTTTCATCCTCGAGGAAAATAAAAGATACAAAAATACTGATTTCTGCTAGTTCGTCCGATTACAACAAGCAGCGGCAATCCAAATCGATTTGTTTTTTACGTGCATTTGAGAAACAAAATGGATCGATATTGTTGAGCATGTTTGCCTGACTCGGGAAATGAGAAAATAGTCGCTGAACATGTCCATCGGTTGTGCACAAGATTGTACGTGGATGCTTTTTAATTTTGAGTTGTGGCACAAGCGCTTGAATTGGCGACTTTCTAGAGAGCTTTATCTGACGCAATTTTGCTTTTACGTTATACACAGCCCTTGCTGTCAGCAGTGCTGATGGGGTTTCTCGTCCGATTGCCGTGATTAGGTTATTTTGGCTCAACGCCTTCCGAGGCAATCGATTCGGCCTGTTTCGTTGCTGCACAGTGTTAGAAACCGGATATGTTTTATCCGTTTCACGTGCATCCTATATTCGAAGTGGCCCGGTCGCGGGTGTTTCATCCCGAAGGGTCGCCTGGTGGCCCTGTATATGATGAAGGAGCTAGAGAGAGGTAAGAGAACTTGGCTCCTAATACATTTAGTTCCTATTCTACCACGTGGCCCTAATTTACGATTTCTAACAGGGTTACGAGCTCAAAAGTGTCGTGAAAGATGTCGAACGTCCCGTTACCGCCCTCGCCGTCGCCTCCATCGACACCGACGCACGGCCACCAACCACGCCAGACGATCAGCGCTCGCGAGAAGCGGCTAATTGACGAGTACAAGGAGGCGAGAGAGATCAAGACTGAAGGTCTGTTCGATAACTGGGATGGCAAGGACTTCCGGAAATACAAGTGGACCATTCTCACGGTCATGCGCGAGCACGGCCTGGATGATATTGCTCTGCGGAAGCTCACACGTGAGGAACTCATCATCGAGGAGGGCAGGCTTGCCTTCAACACAAGGCAGTTTACGATCATGCGATTTATCGGGACGACATTACCGACGGACAAGTTCCAGCAGGTCGACCATCTCGAGTCTGGATCGTACATGTGGGCTAGGACGTGCGAGATCTACGAGAAGCGCTCGGATCCGACTATACGAGAAAGCATCATCGTGAAAAAGACGGATTAGATGCGTTCCCTAAGGTGTGTGACCACGGAGGATGTCGAAGCGTACTTGACCAAGATGTTCCGACTACGTACCGAACTGGCAAGCTACAAATACATTGTCAACGACATCATCATGAAGGATATGCTGCTCAATGGGCTCCCAGATCTGTATGAATTTGAACAACTCCGAGAAGTCACTAAGTACGGCGGAAATGGTGGCCAATTGCAACCTGAAGGCCTGCGGACTCTTATCGAGCAATCCTCTGAGCGGCAATCGAAACGACCAAGGAACGGTGGCCACAACTCAAGCGGAAACATGTCCGGGAGGAACGGCCGACGTGGTGGTGGGAATAACGGTGGTCGCGGGCAACAGCATCAATGTAATGGTGGCGGTGGTCGAGGCCACCGCGGAAATGCCGAATCTGGACAGCAGAATGATGGTCAGACGACCGAGAAGATTTGCTACAAGTGCAAAAAGCCTGGGCACCTGCGGGCCTATTGTCCGGAAAAAGACAAAGGCAATGGCAATGGAAGTGGAGGGAGGCGTCAACATCGCGCCAACTTCACGTGCAACGACGGAATGCGGCGCGAGCATCAGGATGGTGACTCAGGAGCGACCGTGATGGTTGAAGATGAGCCTGGGGTTGCTACTGGTGTGGCAGTCGAGTCGTCTCCACCGGCAGTGAGCGAAGTCGCGGAAAATCGAGACAGTGCAGTGGAGATCACGACCGGGACGTCTTGGTGGTGTTTTGACACTGGTTCAAACAGTCACATTGTTGGGGATAAGAGTCTTCTTGTCCACATGGAAGATATTGACCCGGATAGTGTCGGTGAAAGTGTGTACGGAGTTTCAAGGAAAATGCTCGCGAAGGCATCGGGCATCGGTACGGTGAGAATTGTCACACAAGTGGGTGAAAAGGAGATCGAATTGTTCGTGGACGACGTGCTCTACGTCGAGAATGCCGACCACGGGCTGTTTTCCATGCAACAGGCTATCGAACCGGGATTCGAGATTGATTTTGAGCGAGAAACATGCACATTCATCGTGAGGATGCGCGGCCAGGAAGCGATCCGTGCTGTGGTGGTGCAGGGCATTTGGATGTTCAAGGCTGAAGGCGCGAATCCACCAGGCCATGATGGCCGTATCATTGCCAACTACACAGTGACCGATGGCGTTGCGACTATGGATGATTGGCACAAGCGCCTGCTTCACACAAACCACCAGTATCTGAAGTTGATGGTGGACAGGGCCTTGGTGGAAGGAATGATGCTCAGCCGACGTGAACAAAAGGCTTGTGATGCATGTCATGTTGTAAAACAGAAACGCAAACGGCGACAGAAGAAAATCGATCGTGGAGTGACGGGACCCAACCAACTGATCTACGCAGACCTATTGTTTCCCCCAAAGAATAATGGAACGGATTACACGGCGGTTCTTGTTTTGTTGGATGCGTGGAGTCGTTACGTGAGGCTTCAACCACTGAAGGACAAGTCCGCTGCAACAGTGAACAAGCACATCCAGCAATACGTGGTATGAGCAGAGCGACATGATGGTCGCGGCATCAAGAAGATCGTACAGCGTCAGTTTCAGATGGCCGAGAACACGCGGTTTCCAGTCCTCCAGATCGTCACGGACAAGTTCAGTGAATTTGTGAACAAGGAAATGGCTGCATGGTACGGGGCGCGTGGCATAGAGCATGTGAAAGTGGGACCGAAAAGTTCACACCTGAACGCGTGTGAACGCACACACCAAACTCTCGTAGCTATGATGAAGGCTGGCATGTACTCAGCAGAATTTCCAAAGTCATTCTGGATCTACGTGTTGCTGAACGCCGTGTACATTAAGAACCGGATCTATTGCAAGGCAATCGAGGGGAACGCGTATCAGCGAATGTTCGTTGTGGTCCCGGACATACACCACATTAGGCCATTTGGGTGCCTCGTGTATGTGCAAGTTCCAGTGTCACCGGAAAAGTACAAGAATGATCCAAATGCTGTGATTGCTTTCCTACTTGGATATCGAGAGGACACAGTTGGCTGTCTTGTGTACATTCCCTGCAAGAACACGGTGAAGTTCGTTGCTGAAGTTCGCGTACGTGAGGATATCACGTATGGTGATCGTCACAATGTTGATCCTGCCGATCGTGGCGTTGTCGAGTGGCTGCATCTATCAAGCGATCCACCCGAGAATTTGATGAAGCGGTTTCAACGGTCACAAAAGGCCTCCAGCCAAGATGACTATATGATCACGGCCGAGGATGACGAGGAGGACAAGGACGGCATCACTGCATCTGTTCTATTTGAGGTCAACACAGTCGTTCTCGACCCAGGCGACGAGAACCAGGTCAACGACAATGCGGAGGACAATCATGGCGTCGAGGATGACCACAGTACAAGTGAACATGATAACGCTACTGGTGAGGAAGATGACGACGTATCCGTGTCTTCTCACTATGGATCTGAGATAGAATATGTGGGAAATGATTGTCGTGTTGACCGCTCGGACTTATCGGTCGATGGTTCGGCCGAGGGGGGCGGAGAGACAACAGAAGCAGCACCGACAGAACGAGATGACGAGCGGCGCGAAGAGACAACAGAAGCAGCACCAAAAGAACGTGTTGACGAGCGGAACGAGGCCGCAGCAACTGCAGAGGACGCGGGCGGGTTAGCATCACGCAGCAGCGACTCCGGCTCGTCACAATATCCTGAGACTGCGGTGCTCCCACCAGGACTGCGTAAGCGCGTCGCTCGCAGCGAAAACTCATCCGAATTGGAGAAGAACAGATTTGGTATCGACACGAAGGTTCGTCGTACGGGACTTCGTGAATGGTCAAAGATCCATGCCCCGACGAGATATGATGACTTTGTTCGACTTGTTAATATGGCTACAAGAATTATCGGAAAGAATGGCAAGGAGATCAACGCTAAGAGTCTTAGGATCCCAAAGAACCGACGTGCAGCTATGCGTTCCAAGTATGCGGATTTCTGGCGACAAGCAGAATGGCTGGAGATGGACGCGTTAAAAGACAAAGGTGTTCTCGTAGAAATTGACGCAAAGATGATGCCCAAAGGATCACGAACTGTCGGAACGACATGGGTGTATGCGCTGAAAACGGAAGCCCACGGGTACATAATCAGGTTAAAGGCGCGTCTCGTCGCCCTTGGTAACTGGCAGAGACCAGGTATTGACTTTAAGGAGACATTCTCTCCGGTGGCGAGGATGTCGTCGTTCCGCGACTTAGTTGTGATTTCGGTGAAGAAAAGACTCCGTCTGTAAGGCGGCGACATCAACACAGCCTATTTAAATGCGACTCTGGAGATCGAGAAATACATCCAATCCATCGAAGGATTCCCATGCAGTGAACCCGGGCATGTCTACGCTGTGAAGAAGGCACTGTATGGCCTCCGACAATCCGGAAGGGAATGGAACAATGAAATTAACGGATGGCTGCTTGAACGTGGATTTGTGAGATGCGCTACCGAACCCTGCATATATTACCTCTTCGACGGTGAGACGATCATGTATTTGCTCGTGTACGTCGACGACGTTGTATGCGCGACGAACGATGAGCAGTTCAAGTGTGAAATTTTTGCTGATCTCGATCGCGAGTATGGTCTAAAGGATCAAGGCTTACTGACGGAATATCTCAGTGTGGAGATTGTTCAGAACGATCACGCTGTGTTTATTTTCCTGCAGAAGTATGCTCGAGAAATTCTGCACCAGTTTGGTTATGACGGTGCAAAAAAGTGTGGAAACCCAATGGAGACGAATGCACGACTTAGACCCAGTGATATGGACGAGGATGTGGACACTACTTTCGATTACCGCGGTGCTCTGGGTATGCTGATGTACCTAGCAACGGGCACCAGGCCAGATCTTGCCTACGTGCTCGACCAGATAAGTCGATTTGTCTCGCGACCGACGGTGAAGCACGTTGGGGCTCTAAGCGAGTCCTCCGGTACCTGGCTGGTACCAGCACGCACGGGATTTGGTACAAGAACGATGCCCTAGGCTACAAGGATGATGCAGTTCATCTCGTGGAATATTGCGATAGTGACTGGGGCAGTGACAGTGAGACCACGAAGAGCACGAGCGGCTTCGTGTTCACCGTCGCGGGTGGAGCGGTCTCGTGGATGTCTCGACGCCAACCCATTGTTGCCCAGTCTACTGCTGAGGCCGAATACGTGGCGGCCTGCGAGGCGAGCATGGAGGCGATGGCTCAAGCCAACATTCTGTCGGAGATCATGCCTGGATCAAAGATTCGACCGGTGATCAACATCGACAGCAGTGCTGTTCTCTTCATGGCAACGAACCATACGTACTCGAGACGCACTCGGCACATCGAGTTGCGATGGAACTACGTTCGCGACCAGGTCCAGCGTCTCCTGATCGAGCTTGTGAAGGTCAAAGGTGAGGAGAATCCAGAGGACGCATTCACCAAGCCGCTGGACAAGGCGTGACTAGAGACTCTGTGCAAGATGATGGGGGTCTAGACAATGAAGTAAGGATCGAAGCGTTCGGCTTCGAGGAGGGCGTGTTAGAAACCGGATATTTTTTATCCGTTTCACGTGCATCCTATATTCGAAGTGGCCCGGTCGCGGGTTTTATCCCGAAGGGTCGCCTGGTGGCCCTGTATATGATGAAGGAGCTAGAGAGAGGTAAGAGAACTTGGCTCCTAATACATTTAGTTCCTATTCTACCACGTGGCCTTCATTCACGCTTTCTAACACACAGTCTAAGCGTCGACATGATGGGTGTCCAGATAGGTCCTGGTCTGGTTCGTGACTGTTCAATTTTATCGGCCACGCGCTCAAGACGCCAGAATGTGTCAACTCCGCAGCACCCATGCACAGTCCATGGACATCCTTGTAAGCGTGAGCCTGCTTTACGCAAACGCTGCCGTCCTCCGTCTCAATGCGCTCGCGGTAATGGCCATCACGGTCGCAGCCCTTGCTTGGAGTTACCCTTTTATTCTTCTTTTTTTGCCCACGGACAATCCTAGGCCACAAACAGAGCTTAAGATAGTGCGTATCTGGGGCTTCCTGAAACGGTAATCAGAGAAGTAGGCCAGGCCACCGTGCTCACAGAGCTCGGCGATTGGTGGGTGGAGTTGGTGTGTCGTGAAGGAACTTAAATTTTAGTGTTTCCACTTAATTACAACACAAGAAGGCAATAAATCTATCCTTCTTGCTTAACTTCCCAGGTTCTTAATACTAACGCCCGAACCAAAAAATAATCAAACACGTTATGGATACACTTCCCAAGCTCCTCAGGCTGCTCATAACACTAGCGGCCCCAGATAACGGTTGTTTCTATCACCTAGATGCTCACTTATAGACTTTCTTGCAATAAACTTGTTTTCAGTATAGGAAAAGTGAAGAAGGATTGCTGGAAGGTTGCAAGAGACTGTTGTGCTACAAGGGAAATTCGAATCTATTAAGTATTACCAAATCCTATATCTAAGTCAAACCCTTCTTTTACCTACTCCTTCTTGGTTACTTCAGCGCTGAATCCAATACTTGACAGTTACTTCTGAGAACCGCCATAATCCGATTGGTCGCGAGATGGACGCCCATGGTCGCCTCTGATTGGTTGAAAATGTTCACTCAAAAATCCAAATTCACACTAATCATACTTAGCCTCTCCATAATTCAATCAGTCGCGAGACGGCAGCCCAGGGTCGCATCTGATTGGTTGAAAATGTTCACTCACAACTCCAATATTTGACGATTTGAGACCAAAATGCTACTTCACCACAAGTGGATGTGCAATAGTGGTGTAAGCAAACGCGAAAAAAAGTTTCCAGGTTTTTCAGCATCAACCTGTATGGCGATGGTTTGGTGGATGGTGGTCGGGTGGTGGCAGCAGCAATCGCGCTGATTTGTCGGCGGTTGGTGCAAGTATCAATTGCGCTGATTGGTGGGTGGTGGTGCCAGTAGCAAATACGCTGATTGGTGGGCGGTGGTGGCAATAGTAAATGTTATGGTGGCAATAGTAAATGTTATGGTGGCAATAGTAAATGTTATGGTGGCAATAGTAAATGTTATGGTGGCAATATCAATACCCTATGTTAAGGGCGCTTGCCAACCCTGTAATGCAGTGGTTTAGCTCCCCCCCACCACCAGGGGACCAGGAGATCGCGGGTTTGAGTCCCGCAGTGGACAAGAATCCAAGGTTGGTCAGAGTCGGGGTCTGATTGTAATGAAGAGGCCCTTACGTGCTTGACATGGCTTACACCTTCCCGATTAAATGGGGAGGTTCTCTAACATTTAAATTAAGAGTTAACTAAAACGGATGGTTTAGCTTGGTTTTTATTGGTCTGTTCTCGGCGACAAAAACTGTTAACAATGCAGTACTGCTAGTATGAGAACAAGTCAAGCAGTGGACACAGATGACAGACACCTTAGCCTAACTGATACCAGCGTGATTACCTACAGATGTACATGCAGATCGTCAGTCATCCGACTCTGATAACCTGTTTTGCTTGTTGTGTCTTCGAGCGTTCGATCGCGTGGGGGGGGTACTACTTTGCCGGATAACACAAACTCGTGTACCTAGTTTCCAAGGTTGCTACGTTTGTTTCTTATGTAGCCTACATAAAAGCGCTATCCTAGCATAGAAATCTGCCGGGTGTAACTGTTCGAAGTGGCTGGGGATTGGGGGGGGGGGGACTCTATATAGTACGTAGCGTGCCGATTTGATCCTTTTGCTCCTCTACCCTGTAGCCAAAGTTGACCATTTTTCAAGCAAGTATCGTGTGCACCCCACAAGTTTGTTTTTTTCTTTCGCTCTTACGCATCGAACGAGATCAAGTGATGAGGTGACGGGCAGCACGTCCACCTGGTCGTGACGTAAAAATTGGAAAATTTCCGCCCGTACATGGAGCTGTATGTGGGCTCGCGAGATCGCTCGCGTCTTGGCCTCGTGACGTTTAAATATCACTTTGTATGCCAGTTCAAATCCTGCGCTCAATGCTTTGCGGGCGCTTCGGTTATGATCAGGGGAAGGGGTGAAAGGCACGTTGTCAACAACAATCGACGCGTCGGGCCCCTTGTCATTCCGTAAAACGAGCACAGATAGACAGAGAAGACGCGTAGAATCTCGTGTGCGTCTCGGTGTGTCTCTGTCTGGGTGTGGATCCACTATCTCGATGACGCCCGTATCTCTACCGTCCCTTCGTTTCGACCGGATGATTGGGCCCTTTAGTCTCCGAGCGGTCCATTTACCGCAATTGTCCTCTAAAGTGATATATCTCAAGCGTTTCGATGATGAAGAGGATGATGCCTCCTTGCCTGCGCTCGCCAAGCAACAAGAGACGGATGCCATGCCCCAAGCGCCGTATCCTTTCGTGTCCCGACCACCCGCGCTCGCGTGGCGCTCGTCGTTGACATCGGACCAAGCAGCTGCGATTGCCATTGCCCAGCAGGAGGCGGGGTATGCCTCCCCCCGTAGTGGCAAGATCCAACCCCTGTGGTCCTCCTCGCCATCATCTGGCACGACGGCGCAGGCGGCAGAGGATTGGAAAAAAGCGCGTCGAAAAGAGCAATGTCGCATCAATCAGGCCAATTACCGAAAACGCAAGCGACAGTACGAGCAAAAGGTCGCGAGTGAGATCGCGGCGCTAGAAGAGGAGATTGCACAGCTGCAGGCGCATCGAGACTTTGCGCAGGGGAATCCGATCCAGTCCATGGGCGACTTTTATTTTGCCGTGGACGTGAAGAGCAAGCGCGAGATGCGTCCGATCCGAGGCGCGAGGGACAAGGGTCCAACGTTGCACTGCTTGTTGGATCTCGAGCGAGAAGAGTTTGAGTCCGTGGACGCGCTCAAGGTCCATTGGCTCTGGTATCGCGAGCAGTTTCGGAGATTTCAGCTCTCGATTACGTCGTGTGAGCGCTTGGAAGCAGGGGAGCACGTGATTATTAGAGTGGCCGGTGAACTCCAGCTCCAAGTGTACGATGAGGACGCACGGCAGCAGGAGCGTGAGAGCCACGGCTTGGGTGTCTTTACGTGCCCCATCACGCAGCAATTTGAGTTTGAGACCGGGGACCAAGTGATTACGCGCATTACGTCCGAAGTGGATTTAATCGGTGGCATTGCAGCAGCGCTGGACGAGTGTACGCCCGACCGTATACTTAGCGTCCTACACTACCTATCCGAGGGCTTTGTCATGTCGAACCGTTGCCTCTCTAACTAGGCAGGATCAGGAAATAGGCTCATGTACATAAATGAACACTACTGTCTCTATCTTTGCCATGTCGTTCGACATGGCACACATTCAATTCCATGCCTTCTTGGGACCGAAAAGCGGTATAGGTTGATCCTACAGTTGTTAACCACCACGGCGAAGGAAGCAACATTGGATCTGATTTTACGCTAAAATTTCTCACCTCTGTCTCTAACGACCACTAACTAACCTGTGCATATAAGATATTTGTGTACTGCCCGCCTCAGATCTGGTTTAACACATTACGCTATCATACCTACTTGCACCACGAAACGATACGAACCTGAGATTTTTTTCCCACGCGAAAATAATCATTAGCAGCTGTCGCCTGTTACTCACGCAAATCCATGGGATCCGAAAAAACCGGGCTCGTTAGTGATTACGATCTGTGAAATCGTTATCTTAGTGCGTGTGACTCTGCGATCGATCGAGAGGATGAGCATGCACTCTACAGTACTGAACCTACTAACCCGGGGGGGTATACATGCATACATGGTCATCTGGCTTCATGCACTGTCTCTACACCAGTTAGGTTTTTGCAACCTTTTGATGTTTTTTCGAGCAGTTTCAGGTCGTGAAAATAAAAAAAGGCATTTGACAAAGTATCCGCTTCTTCCAGTGTTTGGCTTTTTTTTCGAACTATCCTGGTGCTGGATCAAGTACGGGTCGAAGGCGCGCGGGCCTATGGGGCCACTTACGTTTGAAACTCTCGACCGCTCACTATTCTATAAGTGAGTGCTGATTGCATGTTGGACTTTTCCTGTCTTAGCTTAAATAGTATATGTACTGTACACTATATAAGGAGGAGCATCATACTGTATTTTCTCATTGCTTCATTAATATTTTGATTGATGGAATTAATTCTCTAAACAATAATTCTTGATGATTAAATTTCTTGATGTAGTAAGCGACACTAGTGGTCCGGTGATGTACAGGTTTGTGAAGCTCTTGTGGCTCTTCTTCTCGTTTCTACAAAACTCACTCTAGCCGAATGCCTTGAACTTGTTTTTTGGCTCCAAGGGGAGCGCTCAAGCTTTGCATCGCGCGTAGTGTGCTGGAGTCCTTGTTCCTAACTTTCTACCTGATTTGACTGACAGCCTGCCGAGCAACCACTTCATTTCAGTGAATCCATAGTGTCACCAAACACACACAGCATAATATATGCCAGATGCGTTGCGCTCCAGTGTGAATTTGTCTTTCTCATCCGATTGAACTCTTCCAAATACTTTTGTATACTATGTGAAGTTTTGAAGGTATCTTCCTAGACGAATGAACAAGAGTATACAAAACTCAAGTGAAACGCGATCACAATGCATTATGGGTACATTAAGGATTTGACTGTAATTTTTGACTTTATTAGGATTTTTCGGTTCGAATTTCTAAGTACGCTTTTATACTACATATACTTTTTAATTAAAACTATGAATAGCTTACCTTCTCCCCGTGCGCCCCCCCCCCGCTGATCACGTAGGGCGCACTTCTTCTAAGAAACAAATCAGAGACTGTCAGGCGCAAACGGTCGGTACAGTCGCCCGGTAGAACTGACCGTGCCCCCAACTCGTGTCAATTTCCTGCATACTACATGTTGAACGTTGTCCTTATTCATGCTTGCACAGAAAGTAGGAAACTTGCACCGTAGATGTAGTGATGTAGCTCGAGTATAGCAAAATTGTATACAGTCGATATCTTAGCAACCAATAGTCGGTTTGCAGTGATAGTAGCACCCGTAGACAGCTTGCAGTAAGGAAAAGAAGTAGACAAAACCAGGGACTTGATGAACGGAATGTTTATTGAGAATTGGTTAGCTATCCTAACATGAAAATATGCACGTTGAAGTTATCGCACACTTCCATCTGTCGAGTGCCACACATCACATTAGCTATCAGTGCCTCAAAATCATATGTACTCAAGTAGAGTACATGTACATGACACAGATGGCACTAATTACTAATGACTATGAAATACAAACTGCTACCTAAAATAGTCCTACTTAGAGCATCTCCACCGCGCAGTGTATATGGTAGTGTAAAAAGCACCGACGGGGAAAAAGGGTCGCAAAATATATTGTTCTGTAAGCGGCGCCGCGTCACTCGCTAAATGAATGCTTATCCGGTTACATGCAGCTAAATGCTTTCTCCTTTCTCTAAAACTGGGGCGTTATAGCATCACAGTTTCTTGCCGTATTGGAACAGGCTCACATAGAGACCAAATAAAGCTCACTTTCATTGTACAAGACTGTAACGTGACTCACCAACGACGTTGGGATCATCTGTCCTTCTTCAGTTCTGATCAGTTCATTCTAGAACTCAGCTACGAGGATCAAACTGTTCTCACTTTTGGTGCAACGTTCTGTAGAAAAATATTCTTGACGGCTCTCGACAGTAACAGCCGACCTAAATGTCAGATTCTGATGAAGAACTGCACCAGTTTGCATTAATTATGATGCAATGGGATCAAATGGATTCTGAGGAAGAGGAGGAAGAACGCCAAAACCGACGCGGAGGATCAAGGCCAGGACGAATGCCTAATGTCAATCGTAATCATTTGCATGCACATGAGAGATTGTGGAATGATTATTTTTCTGCAAGACCGATATACAAGGACGAACAATTTCGAAGACGATATCGAATGTCGAAGACAGTGTTCAATCGCATTCTTGATGACATCGTTCACCATGAAGAATACTTCGTACAAAAGGCGGATGCACTGGGTAGACTTGGGCTCTCTGCTCATCAGAAAATCACCGCTGCCTTGAGAATGCTTGTTTATACAGCTCCTGAAGATTCATTAGATGAGAATCTCAGGCTTGCCGAGATCACAGCTCTTGAAAGTCTGCAACGGTTTTGTTGCGCTGTTGTTGAGTTTTTTGGCCAGGAGTATTTACGTGCCCCTAACGAGGCAGACATAGCGTCTATCTTGGAAACCAATACCGCTCGAGGATTTCTTGGTATGCTTGGGTCTGTGGACTGCATGCACTGGGAATGGCAAAACTGCCCTAAAGCGTGGGCGGGAACGTATCAAGGTAGATACAAACAGCCCACTGTCATTTTGGAAGCAGTGGCAACGTCAGATTTGTGGATTTGGCATGCCTTCTTTGGAATGCCAGGATCCAACACTGATATCAATGTCTTACAACGGTCGACATTGTTCCAGGATTTTGTCAACGGTAAATCTCCTATATCAGAGTGTGGTGGAGTCAAGTTCGAAATCGAATACATTTGTATCGACAACCTGACCACCACCATCGTGCCCATCCTTCCAACTTACGGGGGGGGGGGGTACCCCGCGGACCTCCATTCGAAATCTGGTCCGATCGTCCGATGCTGGCAAACGACCGGTCATCATCCAAAGACACTTGGTCCGATTCACTTAAGTTCATCTCACCTTGTGTACCCGATGGAATGGGCTAGTTACACACTCGGTGGATCGGGATCGCAGATCGATTTGATTCGGTCTTGAATATGAGACCGTGCTGGCTAAGTGTACCTAGGGCGGAACTCTTCACCCCAGGTACGTACAGACCAGAAACACTTCCGAAAGATATATTCCAATAGGTCGATCGTCCAAAAGATCTAGACCTGACCAATACGAAATAATAGAGGGTAGACCAATCAACCGGTCTAAACTCCAACCAATGTTAAAATGAGCCAATATGTCCACGTGAAGACCCAATATATGCCCGGGAACTCCACAAACGATATCTCCACGTAAAGACCAATCCAGTGAATAG
>CM047581.1:14556637-14714842 GCA_026184515.1 Peronosclerospora sorghi
CCCAAGACCAGCGTTCTTGATACTCCTTGAATTTGATAGGCTAAAAAGCCCCCCTTGTTTAGACCAATCCGAAATTCGACCAACTGCCTTGACCCAAAAGTGACCAAATTTGTGGTACACTTCACCACAAGAGTTTCGTGTCAACGGTAATACCTATAGGTCCACATACTTGCTTGCTGATGCTATTTACCCGAACTGGTCAACCTTTGTCAAGACCGTACCCAATCCTTTAAACAACAAACAGAAGCTCTTTGCACGACAACAGGAAGCTGTAAGGAAAGATGTGGAACGAGCCTTCGGTGTGCTTCAGGCACGATTTCGCATACTGAACAAACCATGTAAGCTGTGGAGTGCTTCCAGTATGAAGGATATCATCGTTGCTTGTATCATCCTGCACAACATGATAATGGAAGACGAACGTCATACTTACAAGCCTCATGAGTATCTGTTTGACGAAAACTTTGAGCGTCCTCTGATAAGACCGGCTCCTCAGAGTCCTGCTGAAATGGAGGTACAGCGAACAAACCTACGATATCTACAAAATTCTGACTTGTCCAAACAGCTACAGCAAGATCTTATTGAACATATCTGGAAAAACTTCGGCGACGAGATGGAGCTGTAACTTCTCTGTTTATAGTTGCTCGAGTCTACGCTTGAACTTGGCTAAGTACTCTTGCCGTTTCAGCTTATTAAATTCTTTGTAATCCTCCGAGTCTGGATCACTGCCGAATAGCTTCAACGCGTATTCATCTTCAGCTATTTGTTTGAGCTCTTCGGCAACGCGTTTTTTTCTCCTCGGAGATTCGCACGAGGTCACGTGCCGCTTGGACGAGCTGTCGCCGACGATCTTCTCGATCTTCTTCTGCCGACGAACTTCGTTTCGCCCGCTTATTTCCGGGCGGGCGCTCACCGGAAGCATCATCCAGCGATCCCGCTGGACTGTCAGTCACCGCGGGAACAGCAGCTCCAATCATTTTGAATTTGGTGCGTCTTTCAAAACGTGGAACTCTTTCAGGAATTTAAAGGGCTTCTTTGATTGGTCTTGAAACCGCCTCAAGGTTTCCTCCAGGGCCATCGCCTCGTTCCACCCTGAAGGTAGGTCCCGTAAGAGGCGATTGAATATACCGCAGACGATCGAGACAGCCCTGTACACGGTAGTCCAGTGACACTGTAGGGCTTCCAGAGTTCGCTCTGGCGAACTTTCATCTTTGCTGCTGCTGAACGCAGCAGTTATTTTCTCCCAGAACGTCGACGACTGCTGGTCGTAGCCGGCAATGCGGTCTACTGATATCCGCAACCAACATGTTACCAGCAAGGCGCTTTCATCGGGATGAAAGTTCTTGCCTCTCGCCCGCTGTGGGGTCGAAGCAGTTGCAACACGTTCGTCTTTCTGGCTCATTTTCAGTAAAATGGGTAGCTGCGCAGGTTTTACACAGTGTCTATCCGGGAATGTATATTCTCACTATGGGATATTTTATTGATACCCAATGTAAAAAATATGGCGATTTCCTGTATAAAACGGCGCGGTGTATTGACGCCCAAATAATTGCGTAATGTATCCGGAGTTTACACTAGCATATACACCGCGCGGTGGAGATGCTCTTAGCCTTAATATTTAAAACTAAAAACAAGCAGACTATTTTAATACTACACGATAAAGAGGGGAGGCACAGCTAATCTTGTACACCGATACGTCGTCCATAGACATCCTTTCTACCATCATTATTTGTTGCCATTATTCTAGTGCAAACATACATTCCCAAATTATTTAGGGGTATGTTAAATCGACCCCCCCCCAATTGTTCGACCCCCCCAATTGTTCGACCCCCCCGCCCATTTCTGCACATTACGGATATGGGTTATGTTTTTCTAACAGCAATCACCTATTTCAGTTACTCTTGGGTGATTGGGGATGCGGAAGAAGGGGGCACCAGTAAGTACGTAAATAAAAAAGAGTTTACCCATTGGTAATGCCTGGACAAAGATACACTATTAACTTGTCTCTAAAGGCTCACTTTTCTAGGTATGCAATGGACGTATTGATCATTACATTTTTTTGTGCAGTCTGGAATCATGATTTCGAGCTACTTTTGACTCGTTTACCTTGTTATCCCGGGTTACCTGCTCTACCACGGAGGTCGCATGGTGCTTACCTATGTTTTCACGCCGGATCCAAAAGATCAAGAAGATCCCGCTCTGCTAAAGAACGAAAAATCAGAGCGTAAGCTGCTCGCCCTAAGTTTAAGACCAGTCGCCGGTAAATGAAAGCAAGAAATCAATGCCTCTATCTTTGATGGATAATTTGTGTCGGCAAAAAAATGTTATCGAGACGATACCTTCCTTCCTTTGACGTTTCATCGTAACAAACAACTTCTTCAAGAACATGTGAAACGACACTTACCAGAACAGAAAATGCATTCAAAAATAATTATACTTTTCCAGTGTAATCGAGCAAATGTCGAGCTAGATCCTGGCGTTGAAGGGCGAGAAGTCGGACGCGGCGACTTTGCCGGGGTCAAATTATTTAAGGAGCGTGAAGTTTGGATTAATCCACGAATTGGGACGTCGTTATGGTGTTGGCGGATTTCTGTCGAAATGGCAGTGATCGTCTTGGGATCAAAAGGGTAGACTTGTAGGTGCTTCCGGATTCGCAAAAGGATTGCGAGCAATTTCGTACCAAAGTTGATCGGGTAGACGGTGAAGTAACTGTAAGGCGACGGAAATAAGTAAATCAGACGTGAGAGGTGGCGCACCACGAAGACTCAATACTTTCATCAAATCCATATCCCTATTGTGGCGAAGCGGACTCAAGAATTTTGGTCGTTTCCGGTCAGCAGCACACCGATCGGCTTATCGGCGATCGGATTGGTGGAAATCTAGGAGGCTTTTAAGCCTATCATGTGCAAGAGGTGTCAAGAACACGGATTTTGGTAAGTCACACGAGATTTTGTGTACCTACATATTTTCATGTTTGTACATATTGGGGACCATAGGGGGTAGGGAGTTTAGTGTTGATTTTTGTCTAGGTTGTCGTATTTGGTTTCGCCTGTTAAGAGCGTTTTTTGGTTTTACGTCTTAATTGTTGAGCCTTTAGCTCAATCGGAGGTCGATTCATCCTGTATGTAACGGGGTTACATTCGGGTAACACTGAGTGTTGGTGTACATGAGTACACTACGGTTGAGGTCAGTATTGACCGAGTTGAAAGGTCTCGAACCTTTGGTTATTTTAACCAATCAGGGCAGGGGCCCTTCGTGTGGTGGTGTGTCAGCCATCCACGTGTCAGTACACAGGTGTGTACACTACATTTTAGCTAGGTACGAATTAGGAATATTCTACTTAGTATTACATATAGTTTATATTAGTTTAAATTAATTTAGGCTAATTACATATTAAATATATTCAGTTTAAAAAAATACTTAAGACTGCCAGGCGCGCGACCACGCCCGGTCGCGCGCGCAGTAAGTGTTGTAGCCTAAGGGAGTTCTCCCTTACGCTACCTCCCTTTATAAGGGAAGTCTTGTTACAAGGGGTTAGCGAAAGCTATCTGTAAACCACCCCAAAAATCTTGGCCCCGAGTAGGAGAGCTCTCTCCTACTAAGCCCTTTTATAAGGGCGTATCGACTAAGTAGCGGCGAACGCCGCTTAAAGGAAAGTCTTCCTCTGTGCGCTAGCCGCACCGTGCGTGTACGCACCCGGCTACATCTGGTAGCACTTGTAGTCAATCCAACACCTGTGTTGGTGATCAACATCCTCTGCAAGGGATGGATCAGGACGATTGGCGTAAGCTACCCCTGTCCAACAGGAAGCCGTTAAAAGGCTGTTACCCAAATTGGGTGAGGATGGCATGCGCCATCTAGTGGAGCAGGGCCTCGATGCCGTGTGTGAAAGGGTGAATGCCCTTATCGCCCTTGGGGCGAGTCTTCGCGGTAGTTACCCCGCGTCTACGGGGGTGCGCCCTCCGATGTCCTTTAAGATAAAGGAATCCACCGGCGAGAAAGGTGAAAACCTTTATGTGTGACTTCGAGAGGTTGAAACCGCATTCGCCACCGCGAAAGTGATCGAGGATCACCTGCAAGTGGGACTTGCACTGATCTATCTTACGGGCAAAGCCCGTACATGGGCGTTTACTTGTCAGGATTCGGTCACGACCGTGTTCCCGAACTGGGGAGTCCTTAAGCGAAAGCTTATGGACAGGTATTCAACGCCTGATCAGGTTCTCCAGAATCAGCTGGCGTTTTTGAGGTGCCGTCAGGGCACTAGGACTTGGAGACATATGTCCAAGGACTGAAGACCCTGTTGGCAGGGATGTACGCGAAAGCGTATTCGGACGATGTGTCCATCCCCGTCTGCATGGGAGGCCTGAAAGAAGGGCCAGAACGTTCGGAACTGCTCCGCTGCCGACCCCAATCCCTGGGGGAGGCGTTTAAGATGGCGGTTACGCCGAGAGGAACTTTCGTTCCTCTAAGGTGGGTCCTGAACCCATGGACCTGAGTCAGGTCGAAGTGGAGGGGAAACCTTCCGCTAAGAGTCACTCTGACTCTTTTTCGCAGAGCTTCGGGGCGGAGCTCTTAGCTATGTTGCAGCGGCGTGGGACGTTAAGGTGCTTCCTATGTGGAAGCGTGGATCATCTGCGGAACAGATGTACGCAGAATCCCCAGCGAGATAGTTGCTGGAAGGGGCCGAGGGCGGCAAAAAGGCCCTCGCCCAAGCCGTCGGGAAACAGCGGCTCCCAATAGGTGCGGGGCGCCTTACTGGGGGATCCCTCAGTGCTATTAATCCCCAGGGTAGGGGACGACAGCACAAATCCCCTAGGGAAGCGGTGCTTTCTAGCACCGAGTTGGTGTACCAGCCAGATTTGCTGGTAGTCCTTACGGACGTGAAGGCTTTGATAAGCCTTGGAGAGTCTTGATATACTCTGGAGCGTCTGACAATTATATCAGACGGACTTCTGTTGAGAAGAGACGGCTGTATGCCGAGGCCCTAAAGGGACGTTCTCGTGACGTTGTCACGGCCCGTCTAGCGACAGGCGTATATGTTTCTGTACCCAAGGTCCCGATTGACCTTAAGCTGAAGTTTGCAAACTTCGATAGCTAAGAACGTTGCCTGAGTCCTGGATTTGGACTCATTCTGGGCATGAAGTGGATAGAACGCCACGATCCATGGATAGACTGGAAGTCTAAGCTCATTGTCTCAACGCACCCGCGATCGGGTGAAGCATTGGAGAGTCATGAACCCACCTTTGCTCGATCGCAAAAGCGATTCTGGCGTGAGATGCCAGAGATTGGGATGTCTGAAATGATCATTCCCAATGGCGTTAAGAAAGAGTTCCTTAACGAGGGAGATTCGGCGGTTAATCCCCACGCCGTGAGCGGCGAGACTGGTGAGTTACCTGTGGTAACTCCAGTGGTAGGGGTAGATACCCCTGTGGTTAAGCGCGAGGCGTTTCCACGCAAAGAGACCCGTAGTTCGTCTCCTTTGCACGTCGGAAATGATTCCGACCACACCGTTATAGGCGAGACTGGTGAGTTACCTGTGGTAACTCCAGTGGTAGGGGTAGAGACCCCTGTGGTTAAGCGCGAGGCGCTTCCAAGCGAAGAGACCCGAAGTTTGTCTCTTTCGCACGTCGGAAATGATTCCGACTACGCCGTTATAGGTGAGACCAGCGAGTCACCGGTGGTAGAGGTAGAGACCTCTGTGGATAGGCGCGTGGCACTTCCAATAGAGGGGGCAATTGACTCCCCCCATCTGGGTCTCGGGATGAGTCCCGAGGCCAGTAGTCAGCAGTCCTATCTGATGCTGAATAGTGTGACAGGTATTGTCACATAAGGCGTAAGCCTCGAACGGTTGCCTGGGGTAGGCAAACTGTTGTCGTTGGAGGAGATGGCCTTCAACGAGTTTTAGACTGCTGTAAAAGCAGATGAAATCGACGAGGTTGCCGTATTGCGTCCGGAAGAGGAGTTGAACCCTCATCCACGATGGACGAGTCAGTTTTGGTGAAAACCAAACAATGAACCAGCGATTTTTAATCGCTTGGTGACCCAACTCTTCCGCCCTCATAGAAAGTACGCTCAGACGTACATCGACGATATATTCGTTCATAGTCATGCGGAAGGCGACTTGTCTGATATTCAGACGCACCTGATACATCTTCGAGCGGCGCTCGAATGTATGCGAGAGCATCAGTTATATGCAAACGCATCCAAATGTATCTTTGGTGCTGAGGAAATTCCTTTCCTTGGATGCTTCATCGGTAAGGATGGAGTGCGGGCGGATCCCGCGAAGGTGAAAGCCATTGTGGAGTGGCCTTCGCCTGTAAATATTAGATAATTACGGAATTGGCTTGGATTAGCCAATTATCTCCACAAATACAGCGAGAACTACGCTGAAATGGCGAAGCCATTGACGGGCCTTCTTAAGAAGGATGTTGACTGGTGTTGGGAAACCAAACACCAAAACGCTTTTGAAGCGCTAAAGGGGAGCTTGTTAAAAGCTCCCGTTCTTGCTCTCCTAGACTCTGGGAAACCTTTTAGCGTCGTCTGCGACGCCTCCGATTTCGCAATCGGATGTGCTTTGTTACAAGCAGACTACGCGGGACGAGAACGCGTGATTGCGTTTGAGTCGAGGCAGCTTAAAGCTGCGGAACGGGATTATCCCGTTCATGACAAGGAGCTAATTGCAATGAAGTATTCCCTTGTCAAGTTTAGGGCTCACCTACTCGGCTCAAAGCCGTTCGTGGTTTATACTGACCACGCGTCCTTACGGACAGCGACAAAGTCGCCTCATCTATCGCAACGGATGGCCCGTTGGCTCTCCTTCTTTGCGGAGTACAACTTTGAGGTTAAGTATAAACCTGGCAAGCAGAACGTGCTTGCAAACGCGTTGTCGCGTCGTCCCGATTACGAGCTCACTCACGCGACATTCGTCACCTCGTCTGTGGTGGATCTCATACGCCAGGCGTATGAGAAAGACCCACAGTGTACGGCGCTTATCAGCGCGTTGGGTGAAAAGGGACTTAGCTCGTCTGAACCCTGTCAAGTCGAGATAAAGCTTGTTTACACCGCTACAGGTACTGTGACGGTTTGCTATATTATAGAACGAGCGCGGAGGACACTCCGCGGGTGGTTGTTCCTCATGATGAGGAACTGAAATATAAAGTCCTCTTTGAAGCACATGACGCCCCTACCGGGGGTCATTTAGGTCGGTGTAAGGCCTACGGCGCTTTAAGCGCTTTGTATTGGTGACCCAAATGTACAAGTGGGTCGGTGCGTATATTCGCACTTGTGAGTCGTTCTAGAGGGTCAAACCCTCTTCAGATTCAGCTGCTATAGGAAACAGTTGGAAATTGCCAACTGTTCGTGAGGACCAAGTCAACCTATAGCATACAATTGGGAATTGTCAATTTTTGTGCGGGCCAAGTCCACCTATAAATATGAAGGTGAGCCTTTGGCGGAGTAGCCGTTCCAACGGCGTGTTGAAAATCCATTTGGATTTTATCTTCGGTTTTTCCGAATGCCGGTTCCACCGGCGTTTCGGTCTTTGTAGACCGTTTGAGCAAGATGCTCTCCTGGAAGCGGTGCCAGAGTCCATTGATGGACAAGAAGGAACGCGTTCATCGCGTTGTTAAGGATTTTCTCCGGAGATTTATGTCCGGATTCTCCAAGAGTTGGAGTGAGATGCTTCCTATGACCGAATTTTCCATAAACATTTCGGTGCATGCATCTACGGGGTTTACTCCGTTTAATGTGAACGGATTCGTAAATCCGCGGGTTACGTTGACTCCACGTGTGTGTGGTCCAGGGCTTGAGGGGGGAGGAGTCCCCAATGTCAGCCCTGTATGCTCCTGTCCGTTTGTTTGGCCTACCCGGCAGGGCGGCCGACAGGCTGCCCGACGGCAGGACGGGGCGGAGCGTCTGATGGCGCGACTCCATCATCGGGGTCAAACCCAGTATTTGGTGAAGTGGAAGGGTTATCCACATTCACAGAGTTCTTGGGAGTTTGAGACTCCCCTGCGGCAGGATTGGCGTGACGTCGTTGACGCTTTCGAGCGGGAGAATCCCGCTGTGAGTCAACGACCAAAGGGGAGGGGTAAGCTCCTTCACTCCCAGTAGTTGGGAGCCCTCCGGAGGCAGATGCGGAACCCGCACTGTGCTCCGGCACCCTAGTGAGGGCACGGGCGCTAGCATAGCGCATGAGATAAGGGGCACGTAACTGCCCCATGGGTTTGGCTCTGGCAAACGCCAAGCACAATGCCCTCTCTATCCGAATGTAACGTTCGGAATAGCTGTTGTACAGCTTTAAAAAACTCGGGGAGACGTTTCTCCCCTCCGCCTAAGCGCGGAACTTCTGCTCTGCCTCTTTGGCATATTCTCCTTGCAGGAGAATGAAGGGAACCTCGCGGAGGTTCCAACAACGGCACCCTGTGCCTGTTATTCGAGGCGCTCTCGATATGAGGTAGCAGTGAGCTGCTTCTGCGTGAGCAGTTTTTCCCGGAGTTGATTCCGGTGTGATGTGTTGGGCTATACAGTCGCGAGCCCAGGGGTATAGAAGACTAAACCCTTCTGTACCTCATTCCTGGCCCACTTTGGGAGGTCACGAGGACCTCCAAAACGATATACCGCCCGTGGAGGGCGCATGGGGGGGGCGTGCAAGGAAGCTTGTAACGCCTGTGCGGAATTTTGAGCCTCTTGAGCTGCGTCCAGCTCAGTAGTGGTGATCCCCTTCGGCGATTCAGATATGTCATCCGAGGTTGGTTCCGATGCGCAATTTTACGCGGCAGTATAGCCGCTGGACCAGGGGTATAGGAGGCTAAACCCTCTTGACCGCGTTCTTAGCCCTCTTTTGAGGGTCGCGAGGTCCCTTCCGTTCCCGTCCGGCACGTCGGGCCTCTTGAACCAAGTACGGTTCATTGGTGGTGGTTGCCTGTGGCAACCTGGAGGTATCACCCCTAGCGGGTAACGGTGGCTCACGAGTTAGTGCGTTTTCCCCACGTGTGGGGGGGGAATGGGTTGGATGACTGATAGCGCCGTTCGGCGCTATCAACATGGCCAGCCGTTGGGGAGAGCTCCCCAAGGGCGTCCACTTCCGAGTTGTCGGAATAGTTTGCGTCCATAGCACCGCTGAAGGTGTACAATGGACAGCCAGAAGTACTGGCGTTGGAGTTCTCCAACAAGATTTTTACTATTGCGTAAGCAAAAGTTTTGATGGGGGAGGATGTAACGGGGTTACATTCGGGTAACACTGAGTGTTGGTGTACATGAGTACACTACGGTTGAGGTCAGTATTGACCGAGTTGAAAGGTCTCGAACATTTGGTTATTTTAACAAATCAGGGCAGGGGCCCTTCGTGTGGTGGTGTGTCAGCCATCCACGTGTCAGTACACAGGTGTGTACACTACATTTTAGCTAGGTACGAATTAGGAATATTCTACTTAGTATTACATATAGTTTATATTAGTTTAAATTAATTTAGGCTAATTACATATTAAATATATTCAGTTTAAAAAAATACTTAAGACTGCCAGGCGCGCGACTACGCCCGGTCGCGCGCGCAGTGAGTATTGTAGCCTAAGGGAGTTCTCCCTTACGCTACCTCCCTTTATAAGGGAAGTCTTGTTACAAGGGGTTAGCGAAATCTATCTGTAAACCACCCCGGGAATCTTGTCCCCGAGTAGGAGAGCTCTCTCCTACTAAGCCCTTTTATAAGGGCGTATCGACTAAGTAGCGGCGAACGCCGCTTTAGGGAAAGTCTTCCTCTGTGCGCTAGCCGCACCGTGCGTGTACGCACCCGGCTACACTGTACATCAGTCGTCTCTGCACGCCGCAGAGTGTATGGGAGTGGAGGGTCGAGTAATACCCTCCAGATCATTATACCCTGCCGGGACGCGTTATAGACGCACTTGGCCTGCCGGAAGTCCCTCGACGGGAGTACATTTTGGTCGGATTCCCAAGTTCAAGTTACGCACGTTTGGAACGTGTTATTAAGTCTTTTGGATTGTTACGTGGAGATATCGTTCGTGGAGTGTATCACGTTCTCATTTGAATCCCCCTATTGGATTACTGGAGTTTATTTCGCATATTGGCTGGGCTCTACGATCAGTTGAACGATCTGCCCTTTGGAGTATACTCACTACAAGTATAACTGGTCTAACCGTACCCAGGGTGAAGAGTTCCGCCCAGGGTACACCACCCAGCACGGTCCTCCACATTTAGACCACAAGTCAATTCCCATCACCGATCCACCGAGTGTGTTACCAGCCCATTCCATCGGGTACACAAGGTGAGAAGAAGAACAAATCGGACCAGGCGTCCTGTGTTAATGACCGGTTGTCTGCCAGCAGCGGACGATCGGATCGGATCGTGGGCGAAGGTTCGCGGGGTACCCCCCCCGTAAGTTGGACGGCCGGGCACGATGGTGGTCAGGTTCTCGACAGTACGGTGTTCGATTTTGAGCTTGACTCCACCACAATGGTGCGCGTTCCCGGATCACTTGGTGATCGTGAATATCACCGCGATGATATCTTGCGAAGAATTGATTACAATGAATTAAATGTGGAATCGTTCTGGAGAGGACATAAAGAACGGCTATCGCCTTATGTTCTCGTTGTTGACAAAGATGGCGATGTCCGATCTGGCCGGGTGGAGGACCAGATCGGGATTAATAAGGTTTTTCCTCCCCATAAGGCTCCCACCGTAGCCGATCGGGACTATAGCAGGTCTTGCTATAGTTCCGGAAAGGATCAAGACTTTTGTCCTGATCCTATGCATTTACATGGATGTTTTGATGAAAAGAAAATTGAATACGAAAACGACTTGGAGGCGGATCGGAACGATCCGATCCATTTTCCCAAGGTTCCCAAGCAGAGGCTCAGAATCCCGTCCGAGGAAGACGATTTGGAAGAAAAGCCGCACGTCGGGGATGGGGTTATCGAGGAAGAAGACCTGACCAGGATGTATTACATCCACGAGTTGAAGCGATTTATTCGTGAAGACCAGGTCATGCGAATTATAGACCCCCAGATCCCCGATCGCCTTCTCGGACCCACCACGAGCCGATCCAAAGCGATCGGCCGTTGCTATTGGTGAAGAACCTGATGGCGATGTTGGCTGATGTCGTCATGAAAGTGCGAAACCTCGCCAGCGTACAGAAACTGTTCGATCTGGATACTTGGAGGCTGGAGATGTCGATGTCGACCCTCCATGACCATTTGGTGCCGTTGGTGGGGGCGGTTCACTGCCCAACTCCCACCGTGGCATTGAAGGCTGCTGAAGCCACGGCAGCGTACGAGGATGTGTGCTCCGACGATAAGTCGTTGTATAATTCTCCACCTACCTCGAATAGCTCATCGGAGTTGGAGGTCGGTGTTGAGCGGATGACCATGGGGGCGGACCATACCCATGGGAGCATAAAAAGGACGTGCGGCAGCAAGGACGGTTTGGATGATATCGCCCCGGAAGACGATCAAGTTTGTATACATGAGGGCGGGGATCAGTACATTCAGGAGCTGGAGAGGCAGATGGAAGTCCTCCCTGAAGTGTCTGTCGATCCGCCCGAAGTCACCTTGGACGATCTACAAGTGGGTGATCGGGATGTCAACAGTCCCGACCATATCGATCCGCTTAAGAAGATCATCTGGAAGAAGAAACATCTGCTGATCGGGAAAGGCAATGCCTTACCCCTTGCTGCTCGCGGAGCAATCTGTGACATTGACGTGGCTGATTCCAAGCCGATCGCCCGACGATGCCGACGTGTGGCGCCACATTACCGCGAAAAACTGTCTGATCTTATTAAAGGACTGTTGGCTACCAAGATTATTTTTTTTAAACCGTCGAGCTCGCCGATCGTGATTGTGATCAAGAAGAACGGCGTCGACATCAGGTTGTGCATCGACTATCGGTTGGTAAATCGTTTGACCAAGCTTATGGTGTACCCGATGCCGCTGATCAGCGACCTGCTGGAAGATCTTGACAAGACCCTATGGTATTGCTCGCTGGATATGGCAAGTGGATTTTGGGTGGTTTCGATGACCGATCTGTCTCGCGAGATCTCCGCATTTGTTACGCCGTTCGGTCTGTTCGAGTGGAACCGTATGCCGTTCGGTTTGAAGAACGCGCCCCAGATCTACCAGAGGCTGATCGACAACGCACTGTATGGACACTTCAAGATCAGTACCGATCGGGGCCCCACCGAAAACATGATGTATTTACAGAGGGTGAAACCGATAGGGAAAGGAGACCATCCGTTCTGGGGAGGCGATCGTATATCGACGACATACTGATCCTGCTTCGTCATGGAGTGATCTGTTCGAGAAGGTCCTACGGTTGTTGGAGACATGCGATCGCTGGAACCTGTCGATAAGTGCTGTGAAGAGTTTTTTGGGCATGTCCAAGGTCGCCTATTTGGGTCATATGGTGTAGATCAGTGGGCGGGAGGCTAATCCTAAGGATCTGGAGTCACTGAGCAACCTCCCGTTTCCCAGATCACTGAAGGCAATGCAGTCCTTCTTAGGGAGCCTAAATTACTACAGCCGCTCCATTGAAGACTTCGCGATTTACGCGGCCGTGCTGTACGAGCTCCGGGAAGTCGACTATCATATGTTGAGCGAAGGAGATCGGGAAACTTTACGAGAGGGCTGCGATTCTGATCTGCCTGCAAATTCTCCGCACGTGGAGGCTGAGGACCACAGAAAGCGTGCACAGGTTGCTTTCGGTATGCTGAAGTCAAAGATGGCGACGGCACCGATTCTCAGGCACTTCGATCCGGAAAAAATGCCGATCGTCATTGTGTATGCTAGTAAGTGGGCCATTTATGCCACTCTAGTACAAGAACATGATGGAGTGTACCACCCGGTCACGTTTACGAGCCGGAAGTTGAAGCCGATCGAAGTCAGCTATGGGATCGTCGAAAAGGAAGTTCTGGATTTACTACGGATTTTGGATGTGTGCTATAACCTGCTGGTCGGTCGACCTGTAAAGGTTCTTTCGAGAAGGTCGACATTGGCCTGGATGTTATCAGCCAATGGGATGGACGGTCGGCTCAGCAGATGGTCAGCGATCTTGTCACAGTGGTCCCTCGAGGTCGTCAAGTGCACCAAGGGAGAGGAAGAGATATTGGGCACATTGGCTGCCAGTATCACCCCTCGGTCTGAAGTGGATGAAGCTCTGATGGTGATTGCCCCATGGAAGCAACCTCGACAGTCAATCTCACTGCCGCCACCGATCGTCGATCGGGATGAGGAGCTCCTAGTCTTAAGTTTCGACGGATCGGCTATCGTGAAGAAGAAGGTCGGATCCTATAGTGCCATACTGTGGAAGTTACCACAATGGTCTATAGTAGCAGCCGCCGCCGATTTCACGCCTGACATAACAGTCAACGAGGTGGAATATAGGGGGCTCCTTGTATGTCTTGATCTGCTGTCATCACAAAAGAAAGGTCGGATCATCATATGTGGTGACTCCAACCTAGTGATAAGGCATATCACCGGGGAGATAGACTGTAAGGCACCACGGCTGAAGTTGCTGAATGATCGGGTGATGAAGGCGCTGAAAGACTATCCCAACCACGAGCTATTGCACGTGAAACGGGATTGGAACAAGATCGCCGACAACCTCGCGACCCAAGCCATGCGGGACCAGATCGGGGTGACGATCACCGAGGAGGCCGTTCTACTTGAACTTATAGACATAAACAGGCTCCCGGAGTTGATCAAGCCCAAGGAGAGCCCCGATCAGGTACATGTGATGGCGGCGACTAGATCGCAAACTCAGAAGTCTCGCCGATTGTTCCCGAAGGAAAGGCTGAGTGAGCGCGTTGTGAAACAGCTAAGGGCGGAACGGATCCTCAAGGCGCAGGACGAAGAAGAGTGGATTGTCAACCTGAAAGCATATCTGCGCGGTGAACTGTCTAAGTTAACGAACGATCAAGCGAAAGCGTGTACCAAGATCGCGGACAGTTACGATGTGGATGACAATGGATTGCTATATTACTGCCGTGACGTTGACCAAGACAGTGCCGATCGAGATCGACTGGCGAAACTGGTGATCCAGAATTGCTACAGCCTGATGTCTTTCATCACTACCATGTGAGTCTAGGAGGGGTACATCAGGGCATAGGAAGGACATACCACAAGATCAGGGCCCACTTTCACTGGAGAGGACTTTTTCGGAGCGTGCAGAAATATGTGGGCTGTTGCACAGATTGCGAGGCCGGACAGGGTAGACCGATAATCAAGGGGCGATTGCCCCGGAATATCGAGGCTACTTACCCTTTTCAGGTGATAGCAATGGATCACATACCGTCGCTGCCCATATCAACGCGCGGCAACACTGAACTGCTGATCTGGATCGACCTGCTCACTGGTCTGGTGATCTCAAATGCTAGTGCATCCCTATAGGTGGAGCAGATCTCCAAGAGTTACGAAGAATGCGTATTCAGAAGGTTCGGCGCCAGCGAAGTTATCAGACACGATCGGGAACCCGGTTTTATGGCTGAGGTTTTCCGATCGTTCAATAACATGCTAGGACAGAAGCAGAGCGCGACGATGGCATTTCGTCCGCAAGCGAACGGATCGGCTGAACTCATGGTGAAGACAATCACAAGGGCGATCAAGATGTACGTGGCCGATCCGGACCAACGTGACTGGGACAAGTATGCAGAGAGACTGGTATTCGCACTCAACTCTTCAACCGATCGGGTCCGAGGAGAAACGCCTTTTTATCGGACATATGGATGGGACCCTCGATCGAAACTTGAAGCTGCGATACCGATCGGCTGCACTCGGACCTGCGATCGCGATGCCTGTCGTTGGCGCATGCAGGTCCAGAAGCATTACCAGCATGCGAAAGAAGTCGTTAACGAAAAGTTGCGTCAGGCCACGCAAGATCGAGCAGATCGGAATAACGATCAGGTCCGCCCTCATGGTATTGAACCAGGGGCGAGGGTATGGTTATACCTCGATCGGGTCAAGGAAGGCTATGCAAGGAAGTTGTCTCATATGTGGCACGGTCCTTTCCGTGTATCAGAGCTGATCGGTGAGCACGCTGCCCGTCTGATCACGATCGGCACAGATTAAAAAGTTTTTCTGATCGTGCACGTGTCCAAGCTGAAGCTGGTCAGAGAATTCCCCGATCGGCCTAAAATGCCCTGTCTGGTGGACGAAGCGGAGAGGTTCGATTTCGATGAGGCTGTGCTGCCGGAGGACAGTTGGGAAAGGCCATTGGAAGAGGACGAATTCGAGGTGGAAAAGGTGCTAGATGCCCAATCGGTCAAGAAGACCCGTTTTGGTCGCACCCACCGAGAATATATGGTCCGCTGGAAGGATCATTACGAAGAAACTTGGATCGACGAGATCGACGACGCTCGATCTAAATTGTGGGGCACTGCTACGAGAGTTCGAGCGAGAAAGAGTCAGTAGGAATCGCTTCGCAGTGATGCAGACCCATGAAGACGAAGACAAAAACACACAGTAGCACCGATCAGTATATCGATCGGTGTGAATATGCGTAAGGTCTGAATTATTGTGAATTTTGTGATGAACTGTGATGAACTGGAGTAGTGGAATGACGAACGTGGTGATGATTTTCGCAATGTGGATGGATATTGTGTATGATAACGTGTTGGTGCAAGTTTGGAGAAAGTGACGAGATTTGATTAAGGGATCAAATGATCAGGAATTTGAAGAAAATGAAGACATGTATTATGGATTATCTGGTCAGCTATCTGACACATCCAGAGTTGCAATCACCCCACAAACGACCGATAGTAAATGCCGGATGGGCTTCGATCTGGTCCCGATGTTGAATACGCCAGGGATCCTGTAGATCGATCTGGATCAAGGCGTCCTTCAGGTCTACGACTGTCCGGTCTCACCGAACACCAGGATACCAGTTGCCGTCCTCAGTCAACGCCCGGGGGCTCTCAATGCGACGCTTGGCCATGTGAAGAAACACCGGACACAAAAAGATGTCGATGTCGCACTCGCGGGCCAGCATCTCTTCCAGAATAAACTGGCATAGGATCAGCAAGGCCTCGCCCGCCCGACTCCGACGCTGCTTCCGGCGCTTACGATACAAGATCAGGTCTTGGTCACGTAGCTTCCGACCCGCGGGAAGGAAGAGATAATGGGTAGACTCCCAGATCGCTTGGCAGTGAGCTGAGTTGAAAACCCGAAGTCGACCCAGAAGCAAATCGATCCAAGGAGTCTACGCGAACATGGAATCCAACTTGGCGATGAGCAACACTTCCCATGGTCGATCTGCATACAGACGGGTGACTTGCGGTCCTGTGACCAGATGCGCCCGCCACGAAGACGGGTCCGGGGTTTTCAGATCTGGAGGGAAAAGCCAGAAATCTGGTCGGGACATCGACCGGGATAGATCTTGCTTGGTCAGTGCTGGTCGGTGCAAGCTACCAATCTGCCCCGGTGACCACGGCAAGGTGGCATCGGAAGTCAGCGATGGGAGCGGTCGATCTCCGGTCAACAACCCTTTCAATCGGGCGTGATTGCGCAGCCCAGATGTGTCGGGCTGGATAAAAGGTACCGATCCGGTCGACTCGCGCGTCGGTGCAGCACCATCACCCTGGGAGCTGATCGCCTTATTAGCCCCCGATGCGGGCTTGCAGGAACGGAACCTCGGCGTTGGTCGGATCGGGACTTGGATAACGCAGTGATCAAGAACTCGGAATCGCTCGATCCGCCCCCCGAGTCCTCTCCGGAGGAGACCTCTATATGCTTGGTGTGAGCGGCGCGGGGGCGCGAGGGCGCACGAAATTTGGGGATGATGGACTTGTCACCTGCATCCGATCTGGGGCTTGGGAGTTGCGCCAGCGTCTTGGCTTTCTTCTGGGGCACCGCTCGCTTCTCCTCGAGTTCGGAGTCGCGCGCTATGCCCCGCGCCCTTGAGCCCTTCGACGCGTCCTTACGCTTCTTGGAGGGTTTCGGAGTTTCGGGTCGCTTACTTTTGGCCAATGAGTGGCGTCGGGTCCGATCTTGATGCAGATCGACCAGAACGACCGATGCAGACCGGTCAGCGCTAGAACATGCAGCCGGACACCGGTGCAACAAGTCAGTCAACTGTTGGTAGCACCGGTTTACGGCCGCCCAGCGACGATATTATTCGTGGGTCTAGGCGTCCGATCGGGTCTGGAAGGACTCGACCTTCCCGATCTGCTCTCGGATCACGACCTGAAACTCGCCGATCTGCCTCTCCAGGTCACCATGTTGGGTGCGGAGTAAAGTCCGATCGGACTGATCCGCCAACCTCTGCCGGTTGACCACCGCGAGTTGTTCCAGGAGGTGCGATCGGTAGGCCTCCAAGCGAGACATATCATGCCGTGCGCCGATCAGCCCGTCCAAGATCGTCCGGAGCTGATCGCAATGATCATGCGACTGCCGATCAGCCGTGAATAGGGCGTCGAACGTTTTGGCGATGTCGGAGGGCAACCGATCTACATACAAAGGAGGGTCCGACCAGACCCAAGATGGAAACAGACCGATCGGCCTACCTTGCGTTGCTTGTTGGACGATCTGGTCCCGGAGAAGTGCGTTTTCACGGGTCACCTCCTGCAACTTCGAGGACATGGGGATCAACGTATCCACCTCCTTCCGCAGTTACAGGAGTGAAGAATCCTTGATGGTTAACTGGGACTGGAGCTCCTTGACTGTTTTCTGGAGCTGATCGACCTCGATCTGATGCCTGTCCGGTACGTCGTACCCTGAAGTGATGAGAGGGCTGTCAGATCGGGCCGATCTGGTCGGCGAACCGATATGGGGTGATGAGGAACTCAGGGCACCCGCAGCAAAGAAGGTCAAGAGAGGTCACAAGATGATCGGGTGTTCAAAGCAAGTACCTGGCGAAGGTGGACTTAGAGATCCGTCCATTGGTGAAGTCCGCTTCTGTGAAGATCTGGATATGATGAACTCGGGCCGCTACCGTTGCGCGGCTGCGACACGACTCAGGGGCGGCTGTGGCGAAGCGGACCCATGAATTTTGGTCGTTTCCGGTCAGCAGCACACCGATCCGCTTATCGGAGATCGGATTGGTGGAAATCCAGGAGGCTTTTAAGCCTATCATGTGCAAGAGGTGTCAAGAACACGGATTCTGGTAAGTCACACGAGATTGCGTGTACCTACATATTTTCATGTTTGTACATATTGGGGACCATAGGGGGTACGGAGTTTAGTGTTGATTTTGGCCTTGGTTGTCGTCTTTGGTTTCGCCTGCTAAGAGCGTTTTTTGGTTTTACGTCTTAATTGATGGTCCTTTAACTCAACCGGAGGTCGTTTCGCCCTGTACATCAGTCGCCTCTGCACGCCGCAGAGTGTTTGGGAGCGGAGGGTCTATTAATCCCCTCCAGCTCATCATACCCGGCCGGGACGCGTTATAGACGCACTTGGCCCGCCGGAAGTCCCTCGACGGGAGTACATTTTGGTCGGCTTCCCAAGTTCAAGTTACGTACGTTTGTAACGTGTTATTAAGTCTTTTGGATTGTTACGTGGAGATATCGTTCGTGGAGTGTATCACGTTCTCATTTGAATCCCCCTATTGGATTACTGAAGTTTATTTCTCATATTGGTTGGGCTCTACGATCAGTTGAGCGATCTGCCCTTTGGAGTATACTCAATACAAGTATAACTGGTCTACCCATACCCAGGGTGAAGAGTTCCGCCCAGGGTACACCACCCAGCACGGTCCTCCACATTTAGACCACAAGTCAATTCCCATCACCGATCCACCGAGTGTGTTACCAGCCCATTCCATCGGGTACACAAGGTGAGAAGAAGAACAAATCGGACCAGGCGTCCTGTGCTAATGACCGGTCGTCTGACAGCAGCGGAAGATCGGATCGGATCGTGGGCGAAGGTTCGCGGGGTACCCCCCCCGTAAGTTGGACGGCCGGGCACGATGGTGGTCAGGTTCTCGACAGTACGGTGTTCGATTTTGAACTTGACTCCACCACACTAGTATGAGAAAACGTATGGTGTATTTTTTCCCGCAACGTATGAAACGTTTAGAAACGCACATTTGTAGCAGTTGCTCGCGAAGCGAGGCTGCTAGCCACTGAATCAAAAATTTAAGCTCACGGTCGCCTCGGAATACGCCGCAGCCCCAATTCCCAGTGGCAACAGGCCAACGGCATTTTTCTTGACTCGCTTCTGGGTAACTAAAGCCAGCTTAAGCCTTTAAAAGATCGTGCCAAACATGTCTTCGCGTATATTGTTGCTCTTCCTGCACAGATCTATAATCAGTTGCATCAACCCCACTACCACACATTCTCGACGCAACAGAGCCAGGCACAGAACATATGCTTATGGTGGCCTCAAAATTGCCGCCATACCCAAAAGATCCTCCATATACTCTATATGCGCTGCAGCGCTCCGTTCCTGTACCACAAACGCCTCAAGGCGACGGTCATTAGCTCTAACTTATTTACAATATAAAAAGGGTATTGTTACATTGATGTGTAGAAATGGGCGGGGGGGGGGCGAATTAACAATTGTGGGGGGGGGTCGATTTAACAATCCCCATTATTTATTGCCGCAAATTACTAATCTGTACCGAGACGGTACAGACTAGCAATTTCCGACAAAACTGCGGTAATATTGTGTCGCTATCCTATACGTTGGTATTCAGTTAACTGATTCCTTTGTCCCCAATGTTGAGGCAGAGTCTCGCCGCGTGCTATTGACTGCCTTGACCTGTAGTTTGTAATTGTGGAGATTCCAACTTCTTACCTGTTTCTTTGAGTCGGTTAAAAAGCTGACGTTCGAGAACATTTAGCTTTTCTATTCGCTGTCGTTTCTGGTACTCCCAGTGAATGACGTGTAGACATAAAACACTAAGTGTGCTTGTACCGCAGATTTTATACTACCTGGCCTGACGATTTTGCAGGTAGGATCTTGCGTACCAAAGAAATAGTGAGCGACGGATGCTACGCAAGCGATATCTTAGCTTGGTCTGTCTTTATGGAAAACGGAAAGTATATTATGTAAAGTTACCTAACTCAAGAATAACTACACTAGAATGTTAAACTATAACTCTAACTTGAAAAAAGCATATACACATTTCAGCCAATGGGGTTTCATCTCCATGAAAAGACGCTATATCCAAAATGGCTACACGTAATTTCAACATGGCGTGAAGTAATGGATATGTGAACGAATAATTGCCTGTGAGTTGATCATGACTTAACATCTATGTCCTTCTTTACGTGTGGATCATCCATAGGGGTGTCGCTTACGTTCCAATAGATCCCAGTGTTTGCTGGTCTACTGTGATGCCGTCTCTTGGCCGACCCGCCTGTGAACTGGCGTTTCTCGGGATGAAGCTCCCATGTGTACTTCGCAGATAATTGAGATGATCTTGTAGCCAGTGCGTACACGCACGGTGCGGCTAGCGCACTGAAGAAGACTTTCCTTTAAGCGGCTTTCGCCGCTACTTAGCCGATACGCCCTTATAAAAGGGCTTAGTAAGAGAGAAAGTCTTACTCGGGGCCAAGATTCCACTTTGGTTTACTAGTTAGCACAAGCTAACGCCTTAACACAAGGATCCCTTAATAAGGGGGTAGCTAAGGGAAGAACTCCCCTTACGCTACTGCACTCACTACGCGCGCGACCGGTAGAGGTCGAGCGTCCTGTAGTCTTTGATTGAAATGTAAACTGAATGTATATTTAATATGTAATTAGCCTAAATTAATTTAAACTAATGCAAACTATTTTAATACTACGTAGAACTTACCAATTTCGTACCTAGCTAAAATGTAGTGTACACCACCTGTGTACTAACACGTGGCTGGCTGCCACGCCTCCACCAAGGGCTCCTGCCCGAATTGGTTAAAATAACCAATGGTCCAAAACCTTTCGGACCGGTCTATACTGACCCCAACCGTAGTGTACTCACGTACACCACATACTAAATGTAACCAGAATGTAACCCTGTTACATCGTCCCTCATCAAGACTATTGATACGCAATAAATAAAATTTAGTTGGAGAACTCCAACTGCCAGAACATCTGGCTAACCATGAACACCTTTAGTGGGGTTAAGGATGGAAATTATTCAGATAAATCGGAGGTGGATGCCCTTGGGGATATCTCCCCAAAGGCTGACCACTCCGACAGCGCCGAACGGCGGTGTCGGTCATCCAATCCATTCCCCACACGTGGGGAAAATGCGCTAGCTCGTGCTCCACCTCTTCCAACTACGGATGATGCATCCCGGGTCGCCGAAGGCGACCATCACCAATGAACCGGACACGGTTCGTGAAGCCCGACATGCCGTACCGGCACGGAAGGGGCCTCGTGACCCTCAAAAGAAGGCTAAGACATATGTCAAGAGAGGTTTAGCCTCCTATACCCCTGTTCCTGCGGCTGTACTTCCGCGTGAAATTGCGCGCCGGAAATAACTCCGGGCCAAACTGCTAACGCCTAAGCAGCTCAGTGCCAAGTCCTACCGAACGCGCCTCGGGAAACAGGCACGCGGTGCCCTCGTAGAGATCCTCAGCAAGGTTCCCTACGTTTTCCTACGGGACGAGAGTGTCGAGGACGCAGAACGGGCATTCCGCGCATGGGCGGAAGGGGAGAAGCGCCTCCCCAACATGATGCGCTGTACAACAGCTTTTCCGAACCCAACGTTCGGGTAGAGAGGGCGTTACGCTTGGCATATGCCCAAGCCGAAGCGCAAGAGCAATTAAATGCCTCTTACTACACGCTCCCTGATCTCGATGTGGTGCCGGAGAGCAATTCAAACTCTGCATCTGCCTCCGGCAAACTCCCAGCTACTGGGAGTGAAGGGGCTTCTTCCGCCTTTTGGTCGTTGACTCTCAGCGGGGTTCTCCCGCTCGAAAGCGTCAACGACGTCACGGCAATCCTGCCGCAGAGGTGTCTCGGACTCCCACGAACTCTGGGAATGTGGATAACCCATCCACTTCACCAGGTACTGGGTATCACCCCGGTGATGGCGTCGTGCCATCAGACGTTCACATGGTAATGTGGAGTACCCTCCGCATCGAGGTCTGGAGGAGGAGGTTGCGCTATTGCGACGTGAGTTCCACGAGCGCTGTGATCGACACAGCCGTCGCATCAAAGATGCCCATGAGGGACTCCGAGACGAGGGGAGTGCGAATGAACGCATCAAGGGGCGGATTGCCTCCCTCGAGTCTCTCGTTGCGGAGCTTCAGGGTCATATTTCGACCCTGTCGGAGATGTTCCGACCTGTCGTGCCTTTCGGCTATCTGACTTCCCACCCTCCATTAAGAGGGGACCCGCCTCCGGGTTCTGGTATGGCTTAAGCATACCCACATAGAAGGTTGGATGCGTACGCATAGCCTTCGGTATGTCCAAGGTATACTACAAGCCTTTTCGGGCTAGTACCTTAAAAGGCCCCACAAACCTGGGGCGCAGTTTATTCCGCAACACGTTGAAACTGCATGTGTAGGAAGATTTTTAGCGTTTAACAAAACACTTTCTCCTACTTTGTACATCTTTTCGTTTCGCCTCCCCTTGCGGTCAGCCTGCTCCTTCTGCTTTTCTTGGCTTTCCGCCATGGCATCGCAGACGTGTCGTAAGACACTAAGGCGCGTCGATAAAAACTTATCGATGTGCTTTCGCACAGAGACAGGGCTGACAAGGGGGAATCCCCCCCCCCTCAAGCCCTGGTCCACACACACGTGGCGTCAACGGAACCCTCGGATTCACAAATCCGTTCACGTAAAACGGGGTAAACCCCGTAGATGCATGTACCGAATTGTTGATAACAAATTCAACCATCGGAAGCATCTCACTCCAACGCTTATGAGAATCCGGACATAAACTCCGGAGAATATCCATAACAACGCGATTAACGCGTTCTGTTTGACCGTCCGTCTGCGGATGATCCGCAGTGGACATGAGGAGCTTGGTGCCTAGCACCTTAAACAACGCTCCCTAGAATTGTCCCGTAAAACGGGGATCCCGATCCGACACAACGGAATCGGGTAGACCATGCTGTCGAAAGACACGGTCTAGGAACACTTTCGCTGTTTCTTGTCCATCTATGGACTCTGGCCCGCCGCCAGGTGAGCCATCTTGCTCAATCGGTCTACAAAACCAATATGCCGGTGTTCCCGGACTTATCCTTCGGAAAACCGAAGATAAAATCCATGCTAATGAATTTCCAACACTCCGTTGGAATTGATAAGCTCGCCAAAGACGCAGCTGAACTTGAAGAGGGTTTAACCCTCTGACACGTCTCACAGGTGCGTATATACGCACCGACCCACTTATACATGTTGGGCCACCAATACAAAGCGCTTAAAGCGCTGAGGTCTTATCCCGACCTAAATGACCCCCGCTAGGGGCGTCATATGCCTCAAAGAGGACTCTATACTTCAGTTCCTCATCATGAGGAACTAACACCCGCGGAGTGTCCTCCGCGCTCGTGCTATAATATAGCAAACCGTCACAGTACCTGTAACGGTGTAAACGATCTTTAGCTCGACTTGACAGGGTTGGATCAGACGAGCCAAGTCCCTTTCCACCCAACGCGCTGATAAGCGCCGTACACTGTGGGTCTTTATCATACGCCTGGAGTATGAGGTTCACCACAGACGAGGTGACGAATGTCGCGTGAGCGAGATCATAATCGAGACGACGCGATAACGCGTCTGCAAGCACGTTCTGCTTGCCAGGTTTATACTTAACCTCAAAGTTGTACTCCGCAAAGAAGGATAGCAAACGGGCCATCCGTTGGGAGAGATGAGGCGACTTTGTCGCTGTCCGTAAGGACGCGTGGTCAGTATAAACCACGAACGGCTTTGAGCCGAGGAGGTGAACCCTAAATTTGACAAGAGCATACTTCATTGCAAGTAGCTCCTTGTCATGAACGGGATAATTCCGTTCCGCAGATTTAAGCTGCCTCGACTCAAACGCAATTACGCGTTCCCTTCCTGCATCTTCTGCTTGTAACAAAGCACATCCGATTGCGAAATCGGAGGCGTCGCAGACGACACTAAATGGTTTCTCAGAATCTTGGAGAGCAAAAACGGGAGCTTTCAACAAGCTCCCCTTAACCGCTTCAAAAGCGTTTTGGTGTTCGGTTTTCCAACACCAATCAACATCCTTCTTAAGAAGGGCGGTCAATGGCTTCGCCATTTCAGCGTAGTTCTCGCTGTACTTGTGGAGATAGTTGGCTAATCCAAGTCACTTCCGTAAATCTTTATGATTTACAAGCGAAGGCCACTCCACAATGGCTTTCAACTTTGCGGGATCCGCCCGCACTCCATCCTTACCGATGAAGCATCCGAGGAAAGGAATTTCCTCAGCACCAAAGATACATTTGGATGCGTTTGCATACAACTTATGCTCTCGTATACATTCGAGCACCGCTCGAAGGTGTATCAGATGCGTCTGAACATCAGACGAGTCGCCTTCCGCACGACTATGAACGAATATATCGTCGAAGTACGTCTGAGCGTACTTCCTATGAGGGGCGGAAGAGTTGAGTCACCAAGCGATCGAAAGTCGCTGGTGCATTTGAAAGCCCTTGTGGCATAACAAGCCACTCACACAGCATGCCACTAGACGTGCTGACCGCTGTAAGCGGAATATCGTATGCTCGCATGAGCACCTGATAATACCCGTCCACCAGATCTAAGGCACTGTATACAATACATCCCGCCATATTGTTCTGGAGGACATCCTTCCGAGGAATCCGAGTCTGCATGGGTACAGTAGCTGCATTCAGCTTGTTGTACGCATGCACAATGCGCCACTTTCCGTGAAGAATGCGTCGATGACGTTGCATTGTTCCTTAAGGAGAGGCTACTGCCTAGTGACGCAGTATTTGGTTCCAGGAACCAAATAAATTTCATGTCGGACTCCCCGATCTGGTGGTAGCCCCATCGGCGGGTTGTCACTAATGACATCTCCGAATTCCTTTAACAAGGAATGATAAGGGTCCTCAGGATCCGCAAGGATCTTTTGACCACTTCGGGCATTCAATGCCTGTTTGGTTTGCAAACTTACTCTTCCATCGTGGATGAGGAGTTTAACACCTCTTCCGGACGCAACACGACGATCTCGTCGAGCTCACCTGCTTTACAGCAATCTCAAACTCGTTGAAGGACATCTCCTCCAACGACAACAGTTCGCCTACCAGGCAACCGTTCCAGGCTTACGCCTTCCGTGACAACACCTGTCACGCTATTCAGCGTCCGATACGACTGCTAACTACTGGCCTCGGGACTCATCCCGGGACCCAGATGGGGGGGGAGTCAATTGCCCCATATATTGGAAGCGCATCGCGCCTATCCACAGAGGTCGTTACCTCTACCACCGGTGACGCGCGGGTCTCACCTAATACGGCGTGGTCGGAATCAATTCCGACGTGCGAAAGAGACGAACTACGGGTCTCTTCGCTGGAAGCGCCTCGCGTTTAACCACAGGGGTCTCTACCCCTACCACTGGAATCGCAACATTTGCGCCCAACATGGCGTGGTCGGGAACCTCGACCTGCAGAAGCGACAAACCTCGTGTCTCTTCTCTACGAAAAGCCTCGCGCTTAACCACAGAGGAATCCACCTCTACCACTGGCTACTCACCAGTCTCGCCTATATCGGCGTGGGGATTAACCGCCGAATCCCCCTCGTCAAGGATCACTTCCTTGATCTCATTGGGAATGATCATTTCAGACATCCCAATCTCTGGCATCTCACGCCAGAATCGCTTTTGCGATCGAGCAAAGGTGGGTTCATGACTCGCCAATGCTTCACCCGATCGCGGGTGTGTTGAGACAATAGATTTAGACTTCCATTCTATCCATGGATCGTGGCGTTCCAGCCACCTCATGCCCAGAATGAGGTCATACCTCGAGTCCAACTCTGCAAACTTCAGCTTAAGGTCAATCGAGACCTTGGGTAAAGTAACATGTACGCCCGTCGCAAGACGGACCATGACAACGTCACGAGAACGTGCCTCTAGAGCCTCGGCATACAACCGACTCTTCTCAACAGAAGCCCGTCTGACATAATTGTCAGACACTCCAGAGTCTATCAAGAATCTCCAAGGCTTATCAAAGCCTTTCACGTCCGCAAGGACGACCAGCAAATCTGGCTGGTACACCAACTCGGTGCTAGAAAGCACCGTTTCCCTCGGGGCTTTGTGCTGTCGTCCCCTACCCTGGGGCTTAACAGCACTGAGGGATCCCCCAGTAGGGCGCCCCGCACCTACTGGGAGCCGTCGTTTCCCGACGGCTTGGGCGAGGGACTTTTTCCCGCCCTCATCCCCTTATAGCGAGTGTCTCGCTGGGGGTTTCGCGGACATCTGCTCCGCAGATGATCCGTACTTCCGCACTGGAAGCTTCTTAGCGGCCCATGATGCTGCATCATTGCAAGGAGATCCGCTTGGAAGCCCTGCGGGAAGGAGTCAGAGTGACACCTATCGGGAGGTTTCTCTTCCGCTTTGACCTGGCTAAGGTCCATGTGTTCAGGACCCACCTTAGAGGAACGAAAGTTCCTTTCGACGTTAAACGACATCTTAAACGCCTCCCCCAGGGATTTGGGTCGGCATCGGAAGAGCTCCGAATGTGCTGGCCCTTCTTTCAGGACATCCATGAACACGGGAATGGACACATCGTCCTAATACGCTTTAGCGTACATCCCTGCCAACAGGGTCTTCAGTTCTTGGACGTATGTCTACAAGTTTCTAGTGCCCTGACGGCACCTCAAAAACGCAAGCTGATTCTGGAAAACCAGATCAGGCGTACGTACATGTCCATAAGCTTTCCCTTAAGGACTTCCCAGTTTGGGAACACGTTCGTGACCGAATCCGGACACGTAAACACCCATGTACGGGCTCTGCCCTTATACTGGGTTAATGCAAGTCCCACTTGCAAGTGATCCTCGATCACATTCGCGGTGGCGAAGGCCGTTTCGACCTCGCGAAGCCACACATAAAGTTTATCACCTTTTTCACCGGTGAATTCTTTTATCTTAAAGGATAACGGAGGGCGCACCCCCGTAGACGCAGGATAACTTCCGCGAAAACTCGCCTCATGGGCAATGAGGGCGTTCACCCTCTCACGCAAGGTATTAAGTCCCTGCTCCACTAGGAGGCGCATGCCATCCTGACCCAATATGGGTACCAGAATCTTAAAGCCTTCTTGTTGGACGGGGTTTAGCTGACCCCAATCGTCTTGGTTCATCCTTTGCAGAGGATGCCGTCTACTAACACAGGTGCTGGATTGACTATTAGTGCTACCAGACGTAGCCGGTGCGTAAACGCGCGATGCGGCCAGCGCACAGAGGAAGACTTTCCTTAAGCGGCGTTACGCCGCTACTTAGCCGATACGCCCTGATCTAAGGGCTTAGTGTGAGATTGCTCTCTCACTAGGGGTTAGGATTCCCTGAGTTTACTGTTAGCGTACGCTAACGCCTTAGTCTAAGGCTTCCCTTAGTAGGGAGTAGATAGGGGAGGTGCTCCCCTGCTACGACACGCACTGCACGCTCGACCGTTCCGGGTCGTTCGTCTAACAGGATATAGTGTAGATTGTAAACTGATTTATTATTTAATATGTAATTAGTCTAACTTAATAAACTAATGTGAATTATATGTAATACTAGGTAGAACTTATTTAGTCCGTACCTAGCAGAAAATGTAATGTACAGCATCTGTGTACCAACACGTGGCAGGCTGTCACGCCTTCACCAAGGGATCGTGCCCTGATTGGCTAAAAAACAATAAGTCCGAACCTTTCGGACCCGTCAATACTTGACCTTAACCGTTGTGTATTTACGTACACCAACGTAACTAAATGTAACCCATTTACAGACGTGACCAAAACTTCCGGCATTCCTGATAAACCCATTGGTACAACACACCACTAATACGTTTCGTTTTGGGTTCTGAAAGCCGTATAAGGTCGACTTTACGGCTACGATACCATTTGATGGTATCCTTGTGCGCGATCAAGCAGTGCGGTGGAGTTGAGTTCAAATTCGAACACCGAAGTGTCCTGAACTCGATCACCATCGTGCCCAGCCGACCGACTTACGGGGAAAACCTTCACCTGCATCCCGATCGGATGACCGATCATCATTGCAGGACGCCTGGTCCGATTTACCTTGACGCTTCTCACCTTGTGTACCCATTGGTTTGGGTGGCTACACACTCGGTGGAACGTCGCGCGATATGAACTTAGAGTGAATCAATATGAAGTATACCACTTCTGGGGCAGGGTGTAAATAAAGCGGAAATCGTCACTCCAAATACGTGAATAACCAATATTCTAGTATATACTTAATTCCAATTTACTTTTGGGGCAGATCGCGTATAGCGACGTGTAGACCCAACCAATAAAACGAGAGACCAATAACCCAATAAGGAACAGCCAAGCAAACGTATTCAAGCTTGGGGATAAACCAATGAGATCTCCACGTAACCTTTCCAATAAAATGATAACACGTTCCAAACGTGTGCGATCTGAGGGTGAGTGTCGTTAGTACCTAAGCGTTCCCGTCGTGGGACTTCCTTCGAGCCAAGTGCGTCTGTAATGCGTCCCGGCCGAGTAGTTTGAGCTAGAGGGGACGTTGTTAACCCTCTTCTCCCAAAGACTCCGTAGTAGGAGGGGCTACTTTTGCGTAAACCAAAGAAATACGAATACTATACTTAATATCAATTAAAATCCTAATATGTAAAATACATGAAACATCGTGTGACTTACCTAAATCCGCGTACTTGACACTCCTGACACACTATTGGCCCAAAATCCTCTCCCCTTTCAACCAACCCGATCGCTCCAAACTGACTGGCGGTATACCGGTATAAGCTGGCCGTAAAACATCTTTTCCCCTTCACCACAGCCGCCCCTGAGTCTGGTCGCAGCCGCACAATGGAAGAGGCCCGATCTCACCAACATTTCTCATTATTCCATGCTTCAATCAGAGTCTACCCCGCCAGGTAATTCCACTCTATCTCCGATCGCCCAATTTCCTTCATAAACATTTGTATTCATAGGCGGTCGGTGTTCCCATTCGCGTCACATCCCTCTCTCTAGCCGATAGGAACGATCTGACGACTCTTGCGATACTCAAATTGTCGGCAAACAAGACGAGTATCGATTCGAGGTCGATCGACTACGGAACGTGAACGATGCACTTCAGCAAGAATTAAAGGTTGAACTTCAAAAGCGGATCACGGTTGACGCTACATATCAGCAGTTTCGTCAAGGCGTAAATCGGTTGTCCAAACAGATTGATGAAGTGCAGGCCGATCGTACGCTCTTGACTACCGAGAATTAACGTCTCAAGACCTTGTTTTCGCAACAAGTCAAACAAGGTATGTTGATCATCCGTTAACTTCACCTTGAATCTGTTCTCACTTTCTTCCATGTGCAGATCCATGACCGATCGGTAGCACCCAAGCGGTGAAGGCGCTGCTCACCGCCGCTCGCTAAATACATAACCATTTCTATCAGCTCCGACCGATATTGGAGGGGCTGATCGCGCTCATCACGATCTGGATAGCCTCGAGGTCTGCAAGTAACATCTCCAAGAACAGCTCGCGCAGATCATCCGACAGAAGTCGGAAAATCAGTCCGACCGATCTCTTCTCCACACGCAGCAGCGCGACTTGTAGCGGCAGATCACCTAGTTGCAACTTTCGGTACGATACTACGCTGACAGAGTCGACACCTTCCAGGGACGGTTGGACGTTTGGACTCAGGAGTCGAATCGTCGCTGGGCCACCATCCACCAGTGCCGTAATGAGTTGACTGGCCTTCTGTCCAATTCTCCGATTGCTTACTCCAGTCCCGGCGGATCGGCTTCGGGTTTCCTCACGAGTCTTCGCCTGGATCCCACCGATCGCGTCTCTAAATCAAGTCCGGCTGGATGATCATCTCGCCGTTCATTGGATGAAATTCCGCCCCACAAAATTTGCAAACATAATCGGAAGCGTGAGGCCGTCTCGAGAGGCGCCAGGGCGAGGGATATAGCAAGCGAACCGGACTACGAAGAGAAACCGGCAGCTCTGCGAGAGAAAGCCAAGACACAAGAAAAACCTCCAAGCAAGACAGCGAGTCCAATTACTACAATACAAGCAACGAAAACTCATGCGACCTCGGCTCCCCATACTATCCGGCTCAAGCGTCCGCAGGTCTTGACTGGGGAGACTCCGAAGGTGGATCGATGGCTTCTGATGACATACTTCTTGCTCTCTCCCATTCTAGATCATGTGGTGAAGTGCTATTGAAATTTTTTGACTATCATGTACCAGTGTACCAGTTGTCAAGACGGGGCGATCGGGTTGGATAAAAGGATGGAGTGTTTTGGGCCAATTGTGTGCTTGGAGTGTTTTGTACGCAGATTTAAGGTATGACACACGGTTTTGCATGTAGGTTACATATTGGATTTTAATTGGTTATTAAATATAGTGTTCGTAATACATTGGGTTGCATAAGTCGCCGCCCCGCAGGAGTCATTGAGAGCAGAGGGCTAACACGGTCCCCTCTTGCTCATTTAATACCGGCCAGGATAGAGCTCCACCGCAAGTCCCACGACGGGAATCTCCCATTACGTTCACTCACCCCTCAACTCTCGCCACATTTGGAACGTTTTTTTCGGCTGGGTTACTCACTACAATCTGCAGTCAAGCGCCAGATTTTACTCGCATTTGGAGTGACGATTTACGCTCAATTTGAAGTTGGACGCATTGGATTACCTTTTCGTTGGTTTTTGGATCAAGTACCCCAGAAGCGATACACCCATATCAGTACCTGCCAGGGTCCTCACTAAGCGACGGTCCACCGAGTGTGTAACCACCCACACCAATGGGTACACAAGGTGAGATGGAAGACGAATCGGACTCGGAGTCCCGCAGTGCTGATCGGTCACCCGATCGGCACACAGGCGAAAGTTTGCGGGGTACACCCCCCCCCGTAAGATGGTCGGCTGGTAACGATGGTGGTCAAGATCCGGACACTTCGGTGTTAGATTTCGAACTGGACTCCGCCACAATCCACCCAACGTCGTCGTTCCGCTCCAGATATCAGGAAGCCAGCGTCATAAGAAGATCGAGTGACGAACACGAAGGCCAATAGTGTTGAAGGGGCACCAGGACTGGTCGGAAAAACGTATGGACCCTCTTTGCGACCTGGCGCTTCTGGTTTGCACCTTCGTACGTCATTAGGAAAATTGAAGGTCGGTGAGCCTCTCCCCGCTCAAAATCTGGATGTCTCCGCCCCTGCTCGCCGACGCAGATCGATCACTTGAGCCGGTCAGTCTTGACCAAGCGGCTGCCGGCCCTGACTCTGTCACGCCCAGCCTTCTGGATTTTCCCACCAGCAGTAAGTCATCCTGACTCTTCTGAGTGGCGGCCCTATCTTGAGCCCACAGATCGCTCGTCTGTATGAAACCAAGTCATGGAAGGTCCTGATTCGCTCCGATTTGGACACCATATTTACGAGAACTCCTTGGATCAACTTGTTCTTGGATCGTCTTGGAAATTTTTCGGATACCCATGGTCAAGCGATCTGGGTGTCTTCATATTACCTATCGCTTCCCACCGGTCAAGTAAAACGGTACCAAGAACTGGCTGCCTTCCAGAAGAAGCGCAAGCAACGTCGGAGCCGGGCGGGTGAAGCGTGGCTGTCCATATGCCAGTTCATACTGGAAGGAATGTAGACACGTGAATGCGACATCGACGTCTTCCTGTACCCGATAGTCCTCCATATGGCCAAGCATCGCGTGGAGAAAGCCCGGGAATTGACTGAAGACTGCGCTTGGTATCCCGGCTATAGCTGTGACACGGTGATCGACAACTTGCAGGACGCCCTGACTCAGCTTGATCAGTAGAAACCTTGGTGTAACCAGTTTCGTCAAAAGATTGTAGATCATCCAGCCATGATTGTCAATCGTCTATGGGAAGATCTCAAACTTTAACGTCGTACGAGCCATCGGGTAATCGTTCATATATATTTTTTAATAATCAACTTCATTTTCAGATCACCCGATTGTCCCATCTGTTATAGCATTTTTCCACATTAATCGCGGTCACATCCAATGTATATCCATACCGTGCGAATCGTTACCATTGCCATCGAAACATATCCGTATCCTCACGTCACTTCACTGCCATCGATATATCACTCCAGTGCATCAAAGATCGTTGCATACTCATAATCATAATCATAATCTAAACATCACACTTGCACGCCAATCGTTACTAATCCATGCCGATCGATGTTACTGTGAGTCTTCATCTTCAACTTCATAAGCTAGCATCGTTCCGAAACGATTCTGGCTGACTCGATTTCGCTCGAACTCTCTTAGAAGCGCACCACAATTTAGATAGAGTTCATTGATCCAAGTGGTTCTTCGTGACCTTCCAGCGGATCAGATATTCCCGGTGAGTCCGACCAAAACGCGCTCCCTTGACCGATCTGACATTCAGTACTTCTTCCACTTCGATTTCATCGTCATTCGGTGGTCTTTCCTGACTGTCTTCGGGAAATAGGACTTTGTCGAAGTCGAATCTGGCCGATTCGTCCACCAGCTTTAGCTCGGAAATATGGGTAATCGGGAAAACTTTCGCGTAGATATCCTTCTCCTGATACTGCGGCGCCCCATGTCGACATCGTTGAGTGATTGTCTTGAGATAACTCTTGCCGATATCAGAAATACCCTTCGCAATCAGCAAATATCTTTTCTTCCAAGTTATTTTCTTGAACTAATCGATCTGCTCAGAGGTGTCGACATCTCGATCGCCTGCGTGTGAATTGTCTAGGATCACTTCAGGCGGATTGGTTGACACTTCGGATAGAGCCGCCATCTGACTCTCTGATCATTCAACGCACTCCTCTCCGCCCCATGTATACACACGTGGTCATCCACTGGGGTAACTACGCTCAATCATCCCCTGTCATACGGGAAATGCTGTTTCTTATCGACGGACTGTCCTTCTGCGATATCAACTCGGGTGGAAGCGCCATAACGCTCGTCTTTGACAATATCACGAACGTCCCCATCTACCATCGGTTCCACTGTCACCTTATCTTGTAACGCAACTGTGTTGACGCCGTTCGGCACATCCGCCTGTGATTCCACTGTATCAGGTAACTGTGTTGACGAATTTCGGCACATCTTGGGTGTTACGTAATCTGTCCTTTCCACTAAAGGTGAGGGGTCTTCTTCCACCTGTTCATCATCGCTGAATAGATTGGTGGTATCTTGATATGACAAGTTTTGCCACTTAACGTATCTTCTCGATCCGATTAAAAAAACTTATTTCCTGGAACGTTTCCTTTGGACAGACACATACCAACGATCGCATTGTTGTCTAACGTCAGTGGTTTGTCACCGATCTTAGTAACCCGTATGTAATCTATCCGGTCTCCACTTTTCACAAAAGTCGATATCCAACGTTCGCCCCTGGTTATCCACAACTTCCTCGTTCGGTAGCCCTTATCCACTGGGGTATCCGCCGATCGGCCCACAGGAATAGTAATATCCTGGTTACATCTTACCAAATCAGTGTGTGATCCGTTTAAGGGGCGTCAACCAGCCAATTGGATCTGGGCTTCGTCCGGAAGCGTGAGTACTCCATGGACAAATCAAGACGTATACCTGCCGTTACCATGAATCCATACCCAGGAGCGCATCCTTTCCGGTCAGCTAACCGACACAGGCGCTAAAGAAATATACCAATGAACCAGATAGAGTAATCTTGACACGCGTCCTTCTTTCGGTCATATAGGAATTCTCCCTAATTCCGACGCATTTGTGGTAAAGTGTGCCATAAAATTGGTCCTAATTAAGGGATTAATTGTGGGCTTAATTAGGGTTGCGACTGCGGACACAAATCGGGTGCGTAATCGTGTACGATTGTGTGTACCAAGGTGTACACAGTCGCGTGTACAACTGCGGGGTACATAGACAGGACATAAACGGGATATTGTGAGATATGACGATTACATACAGGTACTCAACGAACAGCAACGAACAGCAACGAACATCGAAGAACGACGGATAAATCAGGTCAACTGGTCGACGGAGGACGCTGGAATGGGTAGTTTTGATTGGTGGATATTAGGTAATTGGTAGTTCTTAGGATTTAAGCAATAATAAAGTTCTCCTTTTGTGTACGATCGAGCAGATCGTTTCAGGGACGGCACATTTGCGCCTCCCTAACTAATAAGTACCTCTACGTCCCGGGCGGGAGCACTGAGTGCGTTTTTGGCCCACCGGTAGTCGTAGAGTGTGAGTGCTCACTACGCAACTCCGCCCGCTGTGTCAGCTGTTCTTCGGTAAAGTTTTTTGGTCTCGGGAACGTGATTGAGCAGTGCTCTCACCTCTTCCCCGTTTGTTTCACGTTTGGCCCCTAGAGATCGGCTGCTGTAAGCGCCCCACGGGAAGTCTAGGTGGATTTAGTGAAATTTACCCCCCTCGTAGGTCTAGGCTAAGAATACAGTTATTTTGGGTAGTCTATTAGCTGATAAAGACTAGAGGCTCCGTGATCGGGCAGTGAAGACTTCCGCTGCCTGATCAAGTACCACTTCGACGGTCAACACCTGATCAACACTCTGCAACTTGCGACCCGCGTTCATTTGCTCGCAACTCGCGCCAACTAGTGCCTGATCAACTAAATCGATCAGACCAATCTGACCGATCCGACCGATCAGGCCGATCAGGACGATCCGACCGATCAGACCGATCCGACCGATCAGACCGATCCGACCGATCAGACCGATCACGATCTGACTTTTGACTATTGGCTCTGATCACCCCTGATCACCCCCTGATCAACGACCAGAGGCCCTTATCATCGACTATTTACGCCTCATCAAGCCTGATCAAGCCTGATCGCAACAGTCGCTTCATCACAAGTCAACTTAATCTTTCAACAAGGAATTGCAGCGTGCCATCCCCGCCACCTAGAGAGCGACCCACGCCCAAAGCCGTCGGGTACACAAGGTGAACAGGAACACAAGCAGTCAAGAGACAACCGGAGGACCCCCTTCGTTAGTCGGCAGTCCGGGAGCCATGGTAACGCCTGATCAAGCTTCAAAAACTTTGGTCAGCCGATCCACCACAATGGTGCGCGTACCCGGATCTTTGGGCGACGCGGGATATCACCGTGATTCTACGCAATATGGCTCTGATGCGGACGTGAAAACGGAAGCAGAAGCATAATTGAAGATAAAGGTGGAAAAGGACGAGGTGTTTGTGACGACGGAAGGCAGTTCGCCGTCGCCATGTCTGAAGAAGGAAGGAAATGCTGATCATCAGGACCTGGGGAGTTATCTTGATGAGATAAAGGAGGAGAATCCTCAATCACATCCCGAGGCTCCTTTGGGAGCCCATGAGGATCATAACTTGCGTTATGATCCGCCAAAAATATGTGTGTACTAGGATCCAGATTGGTATCAGGTGGTGAAGTATTACAAGACCGATCAGTCGATGGCGTTGCTAAAAGCAACTGGGTCGGAGAGAGACAAAAGTAGATCAAGTACACCTCCAACGAAGTTGGATCTGGTGAAAACGTTTTACCGAAAGGGTTACAAGGGAGAATTGGAAAATATCTTATTGACGAACGCGATCGTGAACCTCCTAGGGGTCACGATCAACGGAGAGCTGAAAGGACCGGTCGATCGACCAGTGACGAATTGGAATGACAAGCTTCGACTGGCTTTAGGGCTAATACACCTGATCAAGCAAGCGGGTCTGTCGACAGGCGCCTACGATGCCGAAGAAATGTTCGATCAGGACCTGGGATATATTAGGGCTACTACACATCGACTATTCGAGGTGGTTGTACCTATCGTGGGTCAATCTAATATGGAGGAGCCCCCCAGTTCTCTGCCCAAAATTGAAGCGGGACCGTCGATCAACGTGTCAGAACAGACGGGATCATCCTGTTACGGGTCTGCCCCTTCCGAAGGCGATGAACCTGAAGTGGAGTCGAGCAGTGCCGGAAGTATAGAGCCCAAAGTCACCAGAATGACTGTTTGACAGAAAGATGAATCAAAGTTCTCGGTTATCAAGACGGAACCTCAATCGATCAAGGTAGAAGATAATCAAGCATCGCAAGGTCCACAGCTGCAGACATTTTTTGACAAGGCTATGGAGCGGTTCCTGGCTGAGGAAAGAAGCAAATTAACACCTGGTGTGGTTCACGCGAAGAGTTACCAGCCGATGCCAGGAAGAGCTGCGTCGACCAAAGATGTCGATATGGAGTCAGTGCATTCGCTTCGTGATCGGCAGTCGAAGCCAGGAAGATCGACGACGGTCAAGGACGTTGACATGGAATTCGTGTATTCGTTCCATGATCAACGGTCCCAGAGTGATTATATTGATCCAGATGACCGATCACACTGACGCGACGATCCACAGTTGCGTCCGCGTATACTGGGATGCCTGATCAACAGCCGATTCCCAGGATTTTGATGTCTGCGATCAGTGATCTATAAGAATTTTCGGGAAAGGAATGAGATGAAGATCAAGCGCGGAATTGGATTAGTCGCCTCAAGTCAGCATTTATGCGTGATCAAGCTTCTGATCATGAAAAATGTATGAGCGATCTACTAAAAGGACCAGCGCGCAATTAGAATCGCCAGATGAGTAGAGGTACTCGATCAAGTTGGAAAAGTCTCGTGGATGAGTTTGAAGTTCAATACTGTGGAAGTGGTCAATCGGCATCCCGCCAGTATTATTACACGAAGCAGCGATCGGATGAAAGTCTTATTGAATATCTGCACCGGTTGAATGAGGCGGGAATTCGAGCCAAGTTGCCGATCAGGGATGGATTGCCTACGATCTTACGCGAGCATGTGCAACATTTTCTGGATACATTGGCCAATAGCGAACTCGCTGATCAACTGGCACTTCTGGGAGTTGGATACCGCCACGGATCTAGAAGAGACGTTGCGGGCGTACGCACGCAATAAGTGGTGCCATCCAAAAGCGGCGGTAGGTACCAGCCGATTCCGCCAGAAATTCGGCGATGATCGGGCACCTGCCCCGGCGCGGAAGCTCAAAGCGGTACGCGCGATCAAGTTGACGTCTGGGAGTGAAGAATCAAGTGCCGACGACAGTGGAAGTGATGGTGATCAGCGCCGTTACATGAGTGATGCTATGCGCTATCAACCAGGGGCGCTCGATCAACCTGGTGAGTCCCGATCGGGTAAACGAAGTGATTAAAGCGCAGTTGATCAAGGGCCGGTGAAAAAATGCAGTCATTGTGGGTCGATCAGGCAGAAAGCCGCCGTACGACCGATGGAACGCCTACATCAACCGTAATGGTTTGCCGTCGATTGTGTTTCAGGACGTCGTTGACGGCTACGGAAAGTTTCGAAATGTAAGAAGTTATGCTTCCAAGGGTCTCTTCCATCTACATCCCTCTTTCGCATTATAGGTTTATGGAGGCTTTCCAGGGTCGGTGCATGACAACCGACTCCTCCGGCGCTCGTCTCTGGGACGGAAACTGCCACAAGGTGGAGTCATTCCGGAGGGCAAGTACTTCGTAGGGGACTGGGGCTATCCAGTAAGCAAGAGCATATTGACACCGTACCCAAATGCCAGTAACGGGAGACAAATGCGCTTTAACGTGTACCACTCATCCACGAGGTGTGTAGTTTTAAGGTAGAACCGGCGATATCTAACAGGTTTACTGGTTCTGATACAAAGCATTTCGTATGCCAGGATCATCGTGGAACAAGCGTTCGGTAGGCTGAAGAACCGTTTCCGTGTCCTGATCACTGCTCAACAGGCATCGCCCAAAGCAGCACGGAATGTCACCTTTTGTTGCATTATCCTGCACAACCTTTTGAACAAAAGGGGGCGAATCCTGTATCTGCAGGTGTGGGATGAGTGAACAGATAATGAACGGATGTTCAGTGAAGTTCCGATGCAGCCCCTATTGCAGCGGATGAGGAATGAGCAGAATGGGATGGAGGGGATCCGCGACGAAATCGCAGCGAATTTTGGTGCTTTGCGAGGAACTGTACATGGCGGTATGTGTATCCATTGTTTATTTGTCTTCGAGTGTTTCTCGCGGCTTTTCTTTTCTTAGACATATCTTCCGACTGGAATGTGCATACACCGTGCTGTGATCTGTTGTGTGGTATTGTAGTAGCTTAAGTAGATTTTGATAAGATAGGGATCATGCTCGGTTGTCTTCTGTCTCAGAGATTATTGCGGCACCAAAAGAGCGTCAATCTAAGGTAGGTAAGCATCGCTTCAGTCCTGATTTGTACTACGAGCCGTCGACGCCTTTGCTCCTTCAGGTAGTTGAACTCCAACTATTTATTCTATTTCTTACGCTAATTGCGTACAGGATGTCGACGCGCTACACAATGATACAGTAGACGAAGTTTGGGTTAATCCAGAAAGCTGCGTGATTCTTGATGGTGCACTAGCCTTGAACACAACTTTCGACACCCAAATGTACCTGTCGTGGCCATATGTAGCCAAAAGTCGACGTCTACAAACGAGAATAACTAGAATATTGAAGCTTCAAGGATTGTCACCCTGTGCTACACTGAATTAAGCGGCTAACGTTTATGTTATCACCACCGTAGAAATCCACCTCGCTGTTGCATTGCAAGGCTGAAATCATGTCGTAGTGTTATTCGGGGTCGTATCGCCATCATTCAAGACATCTGCGCTACGTTGGATCCCACGACGCGTGAATGTATCTACCTGCGCATTCTCAAGTCACCAACCCCCACCCTTTTCTTCCGTAACACTGATTATAGAATTACATCAACGAGACAAAAACTTCCCTGCGTCAACTGGAGAAATTCAGTAGTCTTTCTTACGCTGGAGTAGCTCAGCCACGCGCAGTTACGTTGTTAACTCTGGGTCGGTCCATTTGCTTTGAACTCTATAACGGACAAGTTGTACAAGCAATTGCTAACGTTTCTTTCGAAGCTAACGAAGAATTTACTGCGGAGAATGAAGAAGGTAGTACGTAAGCCGGATTAGGTACCACTGATGTTTTAACACGATGAACAATGGTGGTAACCTCAAGTGCCTCGTTGCAGAGACTCCTGCTGGCGCCTTAAAATTTATACAGTGCTTGGAGGACGCAATGATGGTTTTGTTCTATCGCCAGACCAAGTGACTGTGCAAAGTAGAGCTATTACCCAAAAGCAAGTACTGACTAGATTGCGTAGTAGAAGTGCTTCAGTTAACGCATTGAAGCTACCAATTTTGAAGCTATCTCGCAAGATAAAACCCTATGCAAAGTTGATAGCAGCTGTGCGCCCTGTTTTGTTACAAGAGCATCGACAGCGCAAGTTCTGTTGGGAGTAAAGCCTACAGGGTGTGCTTTGTTGCATGGTGTGCATGGAAGTGGGAAATCGACACTTTTGCACGCTTTAGTCGACGAAGTTCAAAATTCTCTTAAGTTTGCTAACTTCACAACAACTGCCGAGGGCAGGAACTTACGAATCGTAGCGCTGTATGAGTTACTAAACTTTGGCAGCGGTTTCCGCAAGAACCTACACAAATACGTGGAGCGAGGAGCACACGACACTATTGTACGTACTGTGTTTATCGAGCGATGAAATAATCCAAGATGAGGAATCATTTTATATGTCAAGGTGTTTGGACTGATTGGTATGTACATTTCAGTGCCCAAGCTAGATGCGCAGTTTCTACAGCACCTAAGTATCGACCTCGTAGCATCCTACTTTGTCATTTCATTGGAACAGGATGAAGGATTTCACCAGGCATTTACATGGCAAAACCGGTAAGCGTTGCAACTTGGGAGGACGTACTGCGTCCTCTTGATGAATTTCATTGCGTGGGTGAATTGAATACAGGGACCACTGAAACCACTGGCAAGGATGATCCAAAACGTGAGATATCCTGAATTCCTTTTCTCTCGTGGTAAAAAGGTTCCGTGGTTAAACGAGTTTTTGGACGCTGTAGATCTTGAATGAGTGTAGGAAAAAGCTGGTTGAGTTAAAATTGGACGATAACGAAGGGTTTTTTCTAGATCATCTTTCGTTGCAAGATACTGGTAACTCGAACACAACCAGCCCTCGTGCCAGTGCCGTGCACCTTGTGAACGAGCTTATAAGGACGTACCCGGGGTTCGACGATCACAATGAGTTTCACGGTGAAAAAGTCTATTTCTTCAAGCGCGCAAAACTAGCCGCAGCGTGCATCTATCGCTGATTAAAGGTGTGTCCTGTCGCGGGTATGGTTCGAGGAGAACTGGACTGATAGCTTGACTGCGTGTTGACTCAGTACTCGGATCCAAAGTTGAATTTCACTGACATGCACAAGCTCGCGGCTCTCGTTGACAACGTGAGTCGGCTTTCTCGCGTCCCGATCCTCCCAGTCGATCAATCATGCGTGTTTCCATAGGTGCTGCCGTGTGTGCTCCACGTAAAATGGAATATGTGAAATCTCGGCTAAGTGAAGTTTTCCACGAGGCAGTCTCTCACGCTCCAGCCTTAATCGTCCTTGATAACATGGAAGCGCTGGTACCTTAGGAAAACGAGTCAGGTGCTGCAAACGAGCAATTGCGGCGTATTGCGGAACTGGTGCTGGTTTTAATCAAAGAAGATTGCCAGCGTATGCAGAAGACTACAGTCGAGCTGAACAAGTCATTCAAACGATATGGCGAAGTCATGGAGGGTCTACCGTATGAGCAAAAGTATATGTTCGGAAGAAGGTGCTTGAGACGCTTGGCAACGCGATCCAAAGCAAGAGTGTGGCAGTTGTTGCAGCTGCTCGGTCCGATACGAGTATTCACAAGACGCTTCGAGGTTGTGGACTGATTACCCCATTCAAGTAACGTTACCGGATCCAGAGCGACGCGAAACCTTGATCCGAAACATGTTGCAGATCAAGGTAAGCAATGCGAGTTCGACCTCGAAAAGAGTACAGACTTCACGGGAACTCGCCGTCGACTTAGTTATCGGCATCGGTTTTCTTGCATCCTTGACGGAAGGCTGTAGCTTACGCGATTTATCAAGATCCATGGATCGTGCTTTGCATCAGCTATTTAAACGATACACTATCCTGCAGCAATCTAACGGATCTGAATCAATCTATGCGTTACAACGGAGCGATTTCTTGGAAGGTATTCAAGACATTGATCGGAGTGGATATTTTTAAAAGTTCTGTTCTTTCAAAAAGAGCGATGTTGTAGTTCTCCAGTTGGTACGAGCAGTACTCATAGATACGCTATAACTTCCTAATCAATATGCAAAACTCTATGACAATGCACCGATTAAACTTACAGCTGGTATATTGCTATATGGACCTCCTGGATGTGAGAAGACCCTTTTGGAGAGTGAGGTAGCGCACGGATGTAGCTTGAGTTTTATCAGTGTTAAGGGCCCCGAGGTCCTGAATCTTCCGGATTTCCTTGGGAGCTTCCTTGGAAAACCAGGCCGGCGGTGAAGTCAGCGCCAAACAGCTTCTCCATCATTCCCATTATCATAAAATTCATCAATCTCTGGCTCTCGTCACGACTGTCCTCCCGCTTAGCCCGTTCAATAACGTCCTTCTGCCGCTGCTCCTCCGCGTCTGCTCTGCGCTGTGCTTGCTCTCTTTCCCATCTCTCCCTCTTTTCCTCCCTCTTCTCTTCCCTAGCGGCCCTCGCTGCCTCCCTCTCCTCATGTAGCAATAGAGCCCGCTTCTGCGCTAACATATACGCCTTGAAGCAATCGTCCAGGGCATTGTCGAGGCTGCGAAACCAGGGAAGGCATCCTGGACGACCGTCTTCGTGTCCACCGGCTTGGACGGTCAGGTGCTCCGTGTACTTCGGCCCGGAGGCTTACCGCGTCCATGGCTTCTACCCGTGGCGGCTACTACCGGGGGACGTGCGGTGGCTGGTCGGGAGCGGGTCTCGTTATCGAGAGCGCTTCCCTGGGACGACCGACGGCTAGGCGGCAGAGGGATTTCATCGTCAAGACGGTCTACCGTAACAAAATAGTAGGTTACATATGGCATCAGCTAGAAGCAGCGGCTTGTCTTACCGGCGTCATCTCCGAGATCATCTCCCTTGTCCGAACAGAAAAGTTCCGCTTGGTTGGTATCCGCCTCACCATCTTCCCAATCTATTAGGCTTGCCCCTCCGACGGCGTTGATGGCATCGTTGTCACGATGCAGCTCGGCGAAAAAATTGTAGACCTAGAGAAGGGCTCCAATTAATCTGCTATTAGCGATCGACTTTGTCATGCAACGTGCTTACCGTTATGGTCATCCCGGCGCGCTCGAGCTGATCGTGGAAACCTCTCCCACCGGTGGCCGCGCAAGCGTCGCAGATGCTCTGCATCGCATGAAGTGAGAACTAACCGGGTCGAAGAGCAAGAACGCACCTTATACTTGGTCAAAAGAGCCTTGTAGCAGCGGTACAGCGTCTCAAAAGATAATGCCTTGAGGGTTTCTTATGTCTCCTCGCGGTCGGCATTGTCCTTGAATTATCGCCCCCATGCGATGAAGCCGGCAGTGTTGTCGCAGGCTTCTTCGTACTCGGCCTTGAGCTGGGCAACCAGCGCTAGCAGCTCTGTGGAGAAGCGTGCCCAAAATTTGGCACACTTCTGGTCAAGTTTCGTCAAGACATTTGGTCTAATTTCGGATTGGTTTAAACAAGGGGGGGTTTCAGCCTATCAGACTCAAGAAGTGTCAAGAACGCAAGTTTTGGTGAGTCACCCGACTTTGGGTATTCTACATATTTTTGTGTGGGTACATTTATGGACTATAGGGTAGTAGTTTTTTAGTTGTGGATTTGCCTAATAAAGTAAGAAGTCTTTTGGTTGCAGGATTTTTTTAAGTAGAAATCCTTTGGTATGGGTTCACACCACAGCTAGGGGTCGCCGTTCTCCCCTTTTCGTACACTAGTCGCCTCCGCCCGCCGCGGAGTGTTTGGGGGCAGAGGGTCGAATTATCCCCTCTCGCCCATTATACCCGGTCTGGACGCGCCGCACGCGCACTTTGGTCCACCGGAAGTCCCTCGACGGGAGTACGATTTGGCGATCTCAACACCTCAACTCAAGTACGTTTGGAACGTGCTATTCACTGGATTGGTCTTGGCGTGGAGATATCGTTTGTGGAGTTTCACGAGCATATTGGGTCTTTACGCGGACATATTGGCTTGTTTTAATATTGGTTGGAAACTAGACCGGTTTTGGTCTTATTTCGTATTGGTCAGGGGCTAGACCGGAACGGTCGGTCTACCCTCTATTATTTCGTATTGGTCAGGTCTTGATCGTTGGACGATCGACCTATTGGAAGTTATCTCTTGGAAGTGTTTTTGGTCTGTTTGTGTCTGGGGTGAAGAGTTCCGCCCCAGAGATACCTATCCAGATCGGTCTTCTATATTCTAGACCGCTTCGATTCAATCTGCGATCCCGATCCACTGAGTGTGTAACTAGCCCATTCCATCGGGTACACAAGGTGAGATGGACACTAAACAATCGGACCAAGTGGGTTCTGATGACGACCGGTCGTCTGCTTGCAGCGGACGATCGGACCAGATCTCGAGTGGTGGTCCGCGGAGTACCCCCTCCGAAAGTTGAAAGGCTGGGCGCGATGGTGGTAGTCAGGCTACCGATGCTATTTTTTTGGACTTCGAACTTGACTCCACCACAATGGTGCGCGTGCCCGGATCACTTGGTGATCGAGGATATCACCGTGCTGATATTCCGTCAAAAATTGGATTCGAAGATTTGAGTGATTTGAATATGGAGTCGTTCTGGAGAGGACGTAACGAAAGTCTGTCGCCTTACGTTCTCGTTGTTGATAAAGATGGCGATGTCCGATCTGGCCTGGTGGAGGACCAGATCGGGATTAATAAGTTTTTTCCTCCCCAAAATGCTCCCACCGGAGCCGATCGGGACTATAGCAGGTCTTGCTATAGTTCAGGAAAGGATGAGGACCTTGGTCCTGATCCTATGTATATGAATGAAAAAATTGATGGAAAACCAAAAGATGAAAATTACTTGGAGGCTGACTGGAACGATCCGGTCTACCTCCCTAAAGTCCCCAAGGTACCCAAGGTGCCCAGAAAAGGGCTGGGAATGCCACCCGACGAAGACGACTTCGAAGAAAAGTCGAAGGTCGGGGACGAGGCTATCACCGAACAAGACCTGGACAAGATGTATTATGTTTTTGAATTGAAGCGATTTGTTCGCCAAAACCAGATCTTTCAGGTGTTGGACCTCCATATCCCCGACCGTCTTCTCGGTCCCACTACCGATCCGATCCAGAGTGATCGACCATTGCTGCTCGTCAAGAATTTGGTGGCGATGTTGGCGGAGGTTGGCATTAAAATGAAGAACCCCGCCGATGTCAATAAATTAATTGAATTTGATGCTTGGAGACTGGAGGCGTCGATGTCGGACCTCCACGACCGTTTGGTGCCACTGGTGGGGGCGGTTCGCCGCCCAACTCCCACCACGGCAATGAAGGTCGCCGAAGCCTCCACAGAGCTTGTTGACATTGGTTCCGATGATGAATCGATCTACCAGTCTCCACCGGCTTCTAACGGCTCATCAGAGTTGGAGACCGGTGTCGAGCGGATGACCATGGGGGTGGACCATGCCCGGTCTGAACAAAAAAGGGACATGCGGCAGCAAGGGGCTGTTTGCCAGTAGGGGCTCCAGAAAGCCCCACAGGCCTCAGTTCCGCAAAAGGAGGGTATCAACACGTTGCCCATGACGCCAGCCAACGTCCAAGCCATGTTTGAGACGATGATACAACGTTTCATGGAAGAACGGGTTAGACCACCTATGCGCCCATATGTCCAAGACCGGTCTACCTGTCAAGGTGTCAATGTTTGCAAAGATGTGGATATGGAATCGGTAACATCTATGGATAAGCCTATTAGAAGTGATAAACCAACCGGCAAGGTAAGGCGCAAGCCGCAACCGGCAAGACCGCGTAGACCAAGCAAGACAAGTGACTGTGATATGGAGTCGGTCGGCGGTCTTGACGACCATGGTGGGTCAGATGGTACAGGCGCAGGCAAGGTGCGCAAAGCCAACCTAGCCTCCACTACTGCCTACGACTTTGGATCTGCTGCGATTCCGCGCATCCGTATGGACGCGACGACCGACCTCAAGGACTTCACCGGCAAGGATGCTGATGAAGACCAGGCCCGGTCTTGGTTCGGTCGGGTCAAGTCTGCGTTCCTGCGAGACCAGACCCCAAAAAGCGAACGTTGTTTAATCTTCCGGGATTTGTTAAAAGGACCGGCTGCGAACTGGATTCAACAGTTGGGTCGGGGCGTCCGGTCTGACTGGGACCTGTTATGTGCGGAGTTTGAAGGTCAATATTGTAACTCCGGATTTTCAAGCGCCCGTAAGTACCACCATATGCAGAAGCGGGCCGACGAAATACCGATCGAGTATTTGCATCGGTTGAACGTGGCTGCACTTAGCGCCGGCATAACAATTGAAGAGAATAAACCGCCGAGCGGTGCTGCTCTGGAACATGTGGGTCACTACATTAGTACCCTGGACGATCAAGAACTGGCGGACCAGCTTACTCTACTGCGTCTTAAGGATGCGGGCGAAGTCGAACAGACCATGCGGACGTTACAACAGTCGCGTAGTATGAGAGCGAAGACCGCTGGTGGATCAGGTCGCTATCGTTCCAAGACCCAGACCGATCCGGTCAAGAGACCTTGGACCAGACCGAACCGAGCGGTCAAGGCAATTGTAGCTGATGACAGCACGGGGTCAGAAGGGGAAAGTGGAAGTCCATCCAGCCAGGAGTCATCGGATGAAGACCAGTATCGTTACGTCTATGTTGCGGGACCTTCCCCGATGACCAAGTCGAAGTCCGACCAGGTGGACCGGAAGGGAAGGAACGGAAGCAAGTCCGATCCAGACCGACCTCGTCAGAAGTGCTCCCACTGTGGGTCGAGCAAACATGATGGTCCAAACTGCTGGAAGAAGATGGTGTGCAAGAAGTGCGAGAGACGCGGCGACCTGACGGACCACTGCCTCTTCGTATGCAAGTCATGTGGAGAGATCCACGAGGCCGGCCACTGCAAGATTGAAGAATTTGTTAACATGATGTGCAAGTGGTATGTGCCGGACAAGCACGCGGGGATGCTGCCGCCGGACACAGAAAAGATGTTAAACTAGAACGCTCGCCAGGTTGGAATCTGGATCGAGCCGGGCGTTCTACGGTTCACATTTATGCATATGTCGGCAAGGAGGATAAGACCGACAATACACGTTCTATTCCAAATTGCGTCGACCGAGACCATCCGGTCTACAGTCTGAAGACTGATGAGTACTCCCGGACTAAGGTGGTTATGCAGTTGGACTTTCTGCCTGGAGAATCCCCCGGATACTGGAAGTATCACTCGCCTGATAAATGGTTCAAGCAGGCGAAAGCATGTGGCAAGATTAATAACCAGAAGGCGACGATGTTGTTCTACTATGGAGCTGAAGTCTCGATAATCGACTCCGCCTTTGCTCGTAAGGTCGGATGTCGTATAGACGATACCCAGAGACAAGAATGCGTCGGGATCGGCGAAAACTCTTATATGACCGAAGGAAGAACGCGTGTGAAAATTACTTTGTCGGGATCGCTGGTCTACTTTTTCAGCGCTTGAGTTGGCAAGTTGGCTGGTCAAGACGCTTTACTAGGATTGGATTTCATGGTCCTAGCTGGTATTCGCCTATACCTGTCACATGGAGTGCTTACGCTCCCGGATGAGGTCCAGGTCCAGTTGGCTGGTCGAAGACCTCTGTATGGTTCGTATACCGATCTGGTCCGGTGGTACCAAGACCTCACTATCCCAGTCGGTCGGTCTTCCGATACCCCGGTTGAGAAAGGTTTTCGTTCGAGGAAGCTATGGTTGACCAGGGGCGATCGGTGGGTCTCGACCTTCGTAAGAGTGCCGGTCGACGTGATTTTGTCCGTGTTACCAATATCGGTGACAAGCCGCTGACACTGGACAATAACACTATTGTTGGTATGTGGCTAGCAGAAGGAGAGGTACCAAGTAAGATGGGGTTCGTCTCGATTGGATCGAGGCGGTATGTAGAGTGGAAAGACCTGTCGTACCAATCGACCGCCGATCTTATCAGCGATGATGGGTCGGTGGAAGAGGACACATCACCATTAGTGGAAAGACCAAGTTATGTCACCCCGAAAAAGATGTTGGTCCGAAGAAAGGCGCCGCAGTCACCAGGAACGGTGGACCATCCAGTAGACGATCCAAGGTTAGTCAACGTGGTGTCAGCACAAGACCAGGCGACAGCGGAGCAAGAAACGGAAGAAGGGGAACATGAAATTGCTAGGTCGGACCATGACAGTATTCCTAATCAGACCGATATCAGTGAAGGACAGCCCGTCGATCAAGACCAGGGGCGTTCAGCCGGTCCATATGGTCTAGGTGATATCGCCCCAGAAGATGAACAAGTCTGTATATATGAAGGCGGGGAATAGTACATTCAGGAGCTGGAAATCCAAATGGCAGTCCTCCCTGAAGTGTCTGCCAACTCGCCCGAAGTTACAATGGATGATTTACAAGTGGGTGATCAAGACCTTAACAGTCCAGCCCAGATCGAGCAGTTGAAGAATATCATATGGAAGAAAAGACATCTGCTGATCGGAAAGGGCAACGCCTTACCACCTGCAGCCCGTGGTGCGATAACGCACTGTACGGACACTTCAAAATCAAGACCGATCGGGACCCTGCCGAAAGTTATGATGTGTTTACAGAGGGTGAACCGGATCGGGAAAGAAGAACGTCCGTTCTAGGGAGGCGGTCGTACATCGACGACATTCTGATACCTGCCTCGTCATGGAATGATCTGTGCGAGAAGGTTGAACGATTGTTGGAGACATGCGACCGTTGGAACCTATCTATCAGCGCCGTGAAAAGTTTTTGGGGTATGTCCAAGGTCGCCTATTTATGTCATATGGTCTCGAACAATGGTCTAGAGGCTAATCCTAAGTACCTGGATTCGTTAAGCAACCTCCCGATTCCCAAGTCTCTGAAGGCAATGCATTCCTTCCTAGGAAGTTTAAACTACTACAGCCGCTTCATCGAAGATTTTGCTATCTACGCGGCTGTGTTGTATGAGCTCCGGGAGGTGGACTACCATATGTTGCGCGAAGAAGACCGGGCAACTTTACATGGGGGCGCCGACTCTGGTCTTGCTGCAGATTGTCCGCAAGTGGAGGCCGAAGACCATATAAAGCGTGCAAAGTTTGCTTTTGGTATGTTGAAGGTTAAGATGGTGACGGCTCCGATTTTGAAGCATTTCGATCCCGAAAAGGTCCCGACCATTATTGTATATGCTAGTCAGTGGGCCATTTGGGCCACTCTAGTACAAGATCATGATGGTGTGTACCATCGGTCACGTTCACGAGCAGAACGCTGAAGCCAAATGAAGTGAACTATGGAATTGTCGAGAAAGAAGTGCTGGCGTTGCTACGAATTCTGGATGTGTGTTACAACCTGCTGGTCGGCCGACCTATAAAGGTCCTGTCAAGACGGTCTACTTTGGCCTGGCTATTATCAGCCAATGGGATGGACGGACGTCTAGGCAGATGGTCGGCGGTCTTGTCGCAGTGGACCCTCGAGTTCGTTAAATGCACCAGGGGCGAGGAAGAGATATAGGGCACATTAGCTGCCAGTATCACCCCTCGGTCTGAATTGGACGAGGCATTGATAGCGATTGCCCCGAGGAAGCAACCTCGGCAGTCAGTTTCGAGACCTCCACCGACCGTCGACCATGATGAAGAGCTCTTGGTCTTAAGTTTTGATCAGCAAGCGTGAAGAAGAAGGTCGGCGCCTATAGTTCCATATTGTGGAAGTTGCCACAATGGTCTATAGTTGCAGCCGCTGCTGATTTCACGCCGGATATTACGGTTGACGAGGCGGAGTACCGAGGTCTACTTCTATGTCTGGACCTGCTGTCGTCGCAAGAGAAGGGGCGAGTCATCATATGTGGTGACTACAACCTAGTGATCAGGCAGATCACCGGAGAGATCGACTGCAAGGCTCCACGGCTGAGGTCGTTAAATGATCGGGTAACGAAGGCATTGAAAGACCATCCAAACCACGAGCTGTTGCACGTGAAACGGGACTGGAACAGAAGTGCCGACTACCTCGCGACCAAGGCCATGCAATACCAGACCGGGGCTACGATCACCGAGAAGGCCGTTCTTGATGAATTGGTGAATATAAACAGGCTCCCCGAGGTGATCGGACCCAAGAACGCTCCGGACCAGGTGCATGTGATGGTCGCGACTAGACCGAAAGCTAGGAAGTCCCACCAACCGTTCCCGAAGGAACGGTTGAGTGAATCTGTTGTGCAACGACTAAGGGCAGAACGGATCCTCAAGGCGCAGGACGAAGAAGAATGGATTGTGAATTTGAAGACCTACCTGCGCGGTGAATTGTCTAAGTTGACGAATGGTCAAGCAAATGAATGTGCCAAGATCGCAGAAAGTTACGAAGTGGATGAGGATCGTTTACTATATTACTGCCACGATGCCAACCAAGACAGTGCAGACCGGGACCGATTGGTGAAATTGGTGATCCCCGAGTTGCTGCAGCCGGATGTCCTTCATCACTATCACGTGAGTCTAGAAGGGGTACATCAGGGTATAGGCAGGAACTATCACAAGATAAGGTCCCACTTCCACTGGAGAGGTCTTTTCCGCAGTGATCAGAAATTTGTGGGCTGTTGCACGGATTGCGAGACCGGAAAGTGTAGACCAGTAATCAAGGGGCGATCGCCCGGAAATATCGAAGCTACCTATCCTTTACAGGTCATTGCGATGAACCATATACCGTCGCTGCCTAAATCGACATATGGCAATACTGAGTTGTTGATCTGGGTAGACCTGTTCACTGGTCTAGTTATTGCGAAGGCAAGTGCGTCCCGGTCTGCTGAGCAGATCGCCAAAAGTTACGAAGAATGCGTGTTCCGAAGGTTCGGCGCCAGCGAGGTCATCAGACACGACCGAGAACCCGGTTTCATGGACGAGGTGTTCCGGTCGTTTAACATTATGCTGGGCCAGAAACAGAGCGCGACAATGGCATATCGTCCGCAAGCGAATGGATCGGCAGAACGTATGGTACAAACTATTACAAGATCAATCAAGATGTACGTTGCCGATCCAGACCAGCGCGATTGGGACGAATACGCAGAAAGGCTGGTGTTTGCACTCAACTCGTCGACCGATCGGGTCCGAGGAGAAACGCCTTTTTATCTTGCGTATGGATGGGACCCCCGGTCCACTCTTGAAGCCGCGATACCTATTGGCTGCACTTGGACCCGCGATCGTTATGCTCGACGTTGGTGCATGCAGGTCCAGAAACATTACCAGCATGCAAGAGAAATTGTCAACGAAAAGTTACGTCAAGCTACACAAGATCGGGCAGACCGGAACAACGACCAGGTCCAACCCCACGGTATAGAACCAGGGTCGAGGGTATGGTTGTACCTAGACCGAGTGAAGGAGGGCTATGCGAAGAAGCTGGCTCACATGTGGCACGGTCCTTTCCGTGTTGCCGAGCTGATTGGTGAACACGCTGCCCGTCTAGTAACAACCGGCACGGACTACAAGGTCCTCCCGATCGTACATGTGTCCAAGTTAAAACTGGTCCGAGAATTTCCTGATCGTCCCAAAATGCCCTGTCTAGTAGACGAGGCAGAACGGTTTGATTTCGATGAAGCATTACTGCCGGAGGAAAGTTGGGAACGACCGCTGGAAAAGGACGAATTTGAAGTGGAAAAGGTCTTAGATGTCCGATCGGTCAAGAAGACCAGGTTCGGCCGGACCCACCGAGAATATCTGGTCCGATGGAAGGACCATGATGAAACAACTTGGATCGATGAGTCCGACCTGAACTGTGGAGCACTACTACGACAATTCGAACGGGACCTAGTCAGTCGGAACCGTTTCGCAGTGATGCAGACCCATGAAGACCAAGACCAAGACAGTAGCATCGGTCTTCCCGACCGACGTGAAGAGGTGGAAGGTCTTGTGCCATGTGTATTGTGTATTGTGAATATGTGACGAATTGGAATAGTGGAGTGACGAACGTGGATTGTTTTCTCGCGATGTAAGTGGAACGGTTGGTGATAACGTGTCTAGTGCAACGCTGGAGAAAGTGGTGGAATTAGCTCAAGTGATTTGATGACCGAACATGTGAAAAAGAACGATGCTATATATTAAGTGTTATCTGGTCGACTACTTACGACCTCACTCGCCATCACCCCACAGACGGCCGACGGTCAACGACGGATGCTTTTCAACTTGGTCCTGGTACTGGTTACGCCAAGGTTCTTGTTGATCTAGTTGGACCAAAGCATCCTTGAGGTCGAAGACCGGTGTAGTGCACCCAAGAACGGGGTACCATGTGCCACCGTCAGCCAGCAGATGGGCCGTTTCGACGCGACGCCGCGGCATATGAAGTACGACTGGATATAAGAACACATCGACGTCGCACTCGTGGGCCAGCATCCCGTCCAAAACATATTGGCACAGGGACTGCCAGGCCTCACCCGCTCTGATCCGACGCCGCTTGCGCTTGTTCTGGATGGTCGCCAAGCCAGGGTCTTGCCGAACTCGTTCCGGGGGAATCAACAGATAGTGGGATGCCTCCCAGATTGCTTGAGCGTGAGTCTTGTTAAAATATTTCACCCGACTCATGAAAGCATTGGCCCACGGAGTCGAGTGGAAGATGAACCACAGCTTGGGATGCTCGAAAATCTTCCACGGCTCGTCAGAGTACAAGCGGGAGATCTGTGCCGACGTGATCAAGTCCGGCCGCCATTCCGACGTGGCAGGAACTTTCTTCGCCGGCGGGAAAAGCCAATGGTCTGGAAGAGAGAAAGACCGGGCCAGGAGCTGCTTGGTCTGGGTGGCCGGCGTAAACAACCGATCTGCCCTGGCGACCACGGCAAAGTATCCTCACGCGTTCGTGGCGGAAGGGAAGAGCTGTCGATTGCCACATTGGCCAACAAAGCATCTTTGTAGAGCTTGGACGTCCCAGGCAAGACCGTAGGTGTTGACTTTGTCGACGCATGAGGTGGTGGAACGCCACCATGCGGTCCGGTCTTCTTGGTCTGCTCCGAAGTCGATGCAACTTGAGCAAAACTTTCATGTGGACTTGTTCGCGACTTGGTCGGGATGGGGACCGCAAACTCCGAATCATCGGAGTCTTCGCCGGAGTCATCCCAGGGACGAGACCTCTGAATACTTGGCACGGTCAGTACCGGCGGTCGAGGGCGCTTGATTTTTGGCGACGTTACTGTCGTCATCCTCGTCCGAGCTTGGGCCCATGAGAAGCGCCTGCGTATTGGCTCGCTTATGGGGCACCGCACGCTTCCCTTCGAGTTCAGTGTCGGGCGCTATGCCCCGCGCCCTCGAGCACCCGGCGCGTCCGCGCGCTTCTTTGATTTGTGTGGAATTTCGGGCTGGGGAATTTCGGCCAATGAACGGCCTTGGTCTTGGTCCCGGTGTAGGTCCACCAAGGCGGCCGACGCAGACCGGTCTACGCTGGAGGCAGCAACCGGATGACGACGAGGACGCAACAGGTCAACCAAGCGCTGATGACATTCTTTCAATACCGCCCGACGACCGTTCGCTGCCTGCGTCCAATCGTTCGAATTGCGTTCACAAGACCGGACCTCCTCGGTCTGGTCTTGAATCAAAATTTGGAGCTCGGTGAGACGCCTCTCGAGATCGTCGCTTTGAACACTCAACGTGGTCTGGTCCAGCAGGCCTTCTGCTTGCTGCTGTTGGACCAGCACAAGCTGCTCCCGGAGATGAAGCTGATGAACTTCCAAGCGGGTCAGCTTGTTGCGCGCGATTATGAGTCCAGTCAAAACTTGACGCAGCTGGAGGTCATGCGTGTTCGACTTCCGATCGGCGGCAGGCAGGGCTTTGATCGCCTTGCTGATTCCAGGAGGTATACGGGATGGAGGTATACGGGCTGAAGACAAACGAAGGTTAGAACAGGTCCAAGGTGAAGACCGGACATGCATGCTTACGTTGTGTCGCCTGTTAAGAAATCTGCTCCTGGAGACGTGTGATCTCTTCAAGTGCGTATTGCAACTTCGCGTCGGTCCCGGTCGGATGCCCTGCCGATGTCTGAGGTGCAGTAGAACGATGGGAGCTGCCAGACCGGACCGACCGGATGGGCGAAAGGACATGCGATGACGTGGTATGCGAGGTGCCTACAAGAACGGTCGTTAAGGAAATACAAGAAGGTCAAGTCCAGCAGTTCAAGTACATGGAACGGATGAAGAAGATGGTTGCTTCATGTCGGGAAAGTCCGAATGACCAAGGTTTAACTGAATTTGATGGACGAGGTTAGACCGTTGTCGTTGTGCGACACGGTCTGACTCGGGGGCGGCTGTGGAGAAGCGTGCCCAAAATTTGGCACACTTCTGGTCAAGTTTCGTCAAGATATTTGGTCTAATTTCGGATTGGTTTAAACAAGGGGGGCTTTTCAGCCTATCAGACTCAAGAAGTGTCAAGAACGCAAGTTTTGGTGAGTCACCCGACTTTGGGTATTTTACAGATTTTTGTGTGGGTACATTTATGGACTATAGGGTAGTAGTTTTTTAGTTGTGGATTTGCCTAATAAAGTAAGAAGTCTTTTGGTTGCAGGATTTTTCAAAGTAGAAATCCTTTGGTCTGGGTTCACACCACAGCTAGGGGTCGCCGTTCTCCCCTTTTCGTACACTAGTCGCCTCCGCCCGCCGCGGAGTGTTTGGGGGCATAGGGTCGAATTATCCCCTCTCGCCCTTTATACCTGGTCTGGACGCGCCGCACGCGCACTTTGGCCCACCGGAAGTCCCTCGACGGGAGTACGATTTGGCGATCTCAACACCTCAACTCAAGTACGTTTGGAACGTGCTATTCACTGGATTGGTCTTGGCGTGGAGATATCGTTTGTGGAGTTTCACGAGCATATTGGGTCTTTACGCGGACATATTGGCTTGTTTTAATATTGGTTGGAAACTAGACCGGTTTTGGTCTTATTTCGTATTGGTCAGAGTTCCGCCCCAGAGATACCTACCCAGATCGGTATTCTATATTCTAGACCGCTTCGATTCAATCTGCGATCCCGATCCACCGAGTATGTAACTAGCCCATTCCATCGGGTACACAAGGTGAGATGGACACTAAACAATCGGACCAAGTGGGTTCTGATGACGACCGGTCGTCTGCTTGCAGCGGACGATCGGACCAGATCTCGAGTGGTGGTCCGCGGAGTACCCCCTCCGAAAGTTGGAAGGCTGGGCGCGATGGTGGTAGTCAGCTTATCGATTCTAATGTTTTCTATTTCGAACTTGACTCCACCACAGCTCCAGTGTTGCTCCCTCTGACCAGACGAAGCGAGAACTCCTCGCGGCCGTCTCAGCTTGCCGCTTATTCGACTCTCTCTGTATATTCTTTGATCAGGCTTCCAACGCCTTATCCTCCTTTTCCTTCATCTTGGCGAGCCGCTTCGCTGCCTTTTCGGCCTTCTCGGCCTCGATCTCTTCTTGAGACCGGCGTTTTCGTTTAGCACTGGTGGCAGCGCCAGAGGTGGCAGCGATAAAAGGACCTTCAGTGGGCACGCTTCTACCTTCGGTGGGATCGGACATCACAGTGGGTACTACGAAGGTAAGGGGGGGAAGGGAAGGGGTCACGAGGAAAAGAGCTCCTGATATATATTGCAACACGAAAATGACAGTGCGTGTCGTTTGTCTCAGTGGTCTAGGAGCCGGTCTGATGCAACGGAGGCCGAGGGTTCGAGTCTTGAGAGGCGCACAGAATTTGCGGCAAAACGCCCAGAAAAAAAGTTTTGAAACTCAAACCCTCCTCCTGAGGAGGGTTTGAGAAGTTTTGAAATCGAAATGCGTTAAAAATGTATTTACTTTTGAACTCAAAACTAAACTCAAAACTTTTTCAAAACTTTTTTTCAAAACTCGTTTATAAAGGGTGCCTTATTCTTAATAATAAAGACGCCTTAACACTGAGCTACATCTATATAACTCAGCGCGATAGCGTCTGTGACACATTCCGGCGTCCTGATTGGTCCGTCTTCATTATATGCCGATGCATCAAAGCAGTGATGAATCTGAAAAAAAAGAACGAACACACGCTAGTAGGGTGGAAGGTTTATATCTACAAATATGCCTGGGATGTTTTCTGGACATGCAGGAGGACTATGAGCTTCAATTATTATTTACTGATCCAAATGAGGAGATAAGTTCATCGAACACACTATATAGAAGATATTACAACAATACTACTCGATGCACTACGCCATACTATTTATATACCGTGTTAATTGTATGAGAATAAAAAAAAATTGACGCTCCATCTTTTTAGCATCACACGTTATGCTCGTGTCATCAGGTTAACAGAAGAGTCGCTTCTACGTCATCTTCTCCATGGAAGTGCAAATAAATGTATGGGAGAAAACGAGTGATCCTCATTCTCACCTATAGTAGGTAAACTGGACAATCTATACTTGTATACAATCAAGCGATGAATCTAACAAACATCGGCTGTTGTCGCACGGATTAATTATCTACTGTCAGTTAAGACACAAAAGGAATGCTGCGCGCCTTTGCATCGCTGTATATTCGGTGTACCAGGACGCTGAAATCCAGTTAAAGAAAACCGGACACATTTATTCTCTAACGTCCCCCCCCCACATGATCGACTAAATGCGTATCCATCTCATTTTGTTACTGGCGTCTAGTTCCCACCTCACTGGCAAAAATCGCCTTGTCGTTGCCGCTGGATCCGAGCATCCAACCACCAAGTACAAGTCCAACTTTGAATCTGTTGATGAAAATTGCTTTCCTACAAGCGAAAGGTCGCTTCGAGTCCACACATCAATGAACTAGGAAGACGAGGAGAGCGAATTCAAAGATTATATCAATAGGGAATTGCTAGGCACACACCCTGCAAAAAACGATTTAATTCATCATTAGCAACATTTCAAGTTAAGAACAAAATTTGTGCTTCGGTCGTACTATTCAAGCTCATCACTACTATGGCCACAGAAATACCGTCTAATACCAATGCCTCGTACGTCAGAGTACAATCTGATCAAGCCGATAAAGCAGATGGATGCGCCGGTTGTCCGTGTTGAAAATATTCATTATACTGGTTTTGTCAAAACCGTGTACGTTTATAATATTAAAAAAATCGGGAATTTACAAATAAGGTAGTGATTTTGAAAATAATTACATATAGGAGAGTAATTCAAAAAAATTTGAAAATAATTACAGATAGGGGAGTGATTCAAAAATATTTACAAATAAGGGAGTGATGTCACCGCAAATTTGCACGCCACGCCACGCTCCTAGCTCTCACGCTCCTCGCTCTCACGTTGCCACGTCGCTTGTTTACGCCGTCCATTATAACCACACATGTTCCTTTCACACAGTCACTTCTCCTAGATCCAACCTCATAAGGAAAATGGAAAAAGGGAAGACGTATGCTACAGCAGCGGAAACTTGGGCTACAATCGACCAGTATTCCCTTGAGCACCAAGCAACATATTTTTTCAAGTCCAACAAACCCTCTCTGATTACAGTTATATGCCCAAGAACTCAGGATGGCAATGGAACTGCAACTTGTGCATTTACCATCTCAGCCTTCAGACAAAAGGACGAAGTTCTGCACATAACACGACTTACACCTCACTGTGATAATTGCTCAACACGCATCAAGGTGTTCCATCTGCATAGCCGCCTTCCGCTAGCAACATTGGCTCAGCCGCTTCTAGACGATATTCCATCTTTGCGCCCCCGTGACATTGTCAATCGAGCAAGGACAGAGTTCGGTGCAGAAGTTCCTTATATGGCAGTGGAGAAGCAGATGTGATGCCAGACGTCGGACTTCGAAGGAGATCGAACGCAGCTATCAACAGAGTCGAGTCCTTGTTGGAACAGCTTCGTGCCCTGAATCCAGGAAGTGTCACCAATATTGAGCACCAGGGCAACAACTTCCACCGGACTTTCATCAGCTTGAATGCATGGCAAAGTGCAGCTCTCACTGCACAACCGATTTTCATCCTTGACGCTTTCCATTCCAAGTCCAGCTACAAGCGCGTATTTTTTTTGGATGCAGTACGATCGACGGAGATCTGAATCTCGTACCTCTCGCATTATGCCTTGCACAGGTAGAAAGTGAAGCGGGATGGACATGGTTTTGCCGTCTCATCAATGAATCCATGCCCAGATTTAATGATGCCAAGACCACTTTCTAAGCGATCGAAAAAAGGGGATCGCTCCAGCATTAGCACATGCGATTCCACAAGCCAACCATGGATATTGTGTTTGGCATATCGAGAAGAATGTGAATGCGCGCTTCAAGACCAAGATGGGTGGGAAGATTTGGGCTGCTGCCAAGGCATTGAAGAGTGAAGGGCACAATGCCATCATGGCAGATGTACGCGCAATGAATCCGGATGCCTATGCGTACTTGGAATCTATCCCAAAAACTACCTGGACGGTCTCCGGTGCCCCTGTTCCGCGCTTTTGCCATGTCACCTCGAGCCTGGCGGAGTCGATGAACTCGTGGATGGAGGCCGCCCAGAAGGAAGATCCATTCAATGCCATTGTGTCTCTTGTGCGTCAAGTTGAAGCTCTCCGCTATGCAAGGATGCAAAAGTATGTCGGCATGGAATCAGACTTCTCTCCACATGTTATCAACCAGATCAAGGCCACGGTTGTTGAAGCGCGAAGTCTACCTGTATACCCAGCCTCCACATATATCTTTGAGGTGCTCAGCCGGGATGCTGAAAACTTTCGTGTTGTCAACTTGGAACAGAGAACATGTACCTGTGGATCATGCCAACAAGTAAAGATCCCCTGTGTTCATGCATGTGCTGCTCTGATATACAAGCAACATTGCATTCTGGAATACGTCGACCCGCTATACTCACGTAGATCCTTGATCGAAACATACCGTGTCCCAGCAGCTCCTGTTGATGCCCTTACATGTGTTGTGGATGGATATGTGGTGGATTCAAGTTCGAAATCGAACATCGAAGTGTCGAGAACCTGACCACCATCGTGCCCGGCCTTCCAACTTACGGGGGGGGGTACACCGAGAACCTTCGTCTTCGATCCGATCGGATCGTCAGTACTGGACGCCTGGTCCGATTCTTTTCGCATCTTACCTTGTGTACCCGATGGATTGGGCTGGTAACACACTCGGTGGATCGGTGCTTGGGACTGACTTGTGGTTTAAATGCGGTAGACCGTGCTGGGTGATGTACCCGGGGCGGAACTCTTCACCCTGGGTACGGGTATACCGGTTATACTCGAAATTCGTATACTCCCGAGGGCAGACCGCTAACCCTATCGTAAAGCCCGGCCAATACGGGAGATAAACTCCGGTAATCCAATGAGGTCCAATAATCTAATTCAATAGGGAGATCCAATAAGAACGTGACGTAATCCACGAACGATATCTCCACGAAATAATCCAATAGGTGAAATAACTCGTTCCAAACGTGTGCAACTTAACGTTGGGGGTCGACCAAAGTACGCTCCCGTCAAGGGACTTCCGGCGGGCCAAATGCATATATAACGCGTCCCGGCCGGGTATAATGAGATGGAGGGGATTGCTCGACCCTCCGCTCCCAAAACACTCTGCGGCGTGCAGAGGAGACTAACGCGTAAGGTGAAAACGACCCCGGTTGAGCTGGAGGTCCAACGGTCACTTAAGCGAAGCTAAAAAAGAAAAAAACCTTTACGAAGCAAAACCCAAACCAAAGCAAATCCCAAACTTGGCAAATCCCCAACTTCGCTAATCCCCAACTTGGCAAAACCCCAACTTGGCAAAATCCCCAACTTGGCAAATCCCAACTACGCTAATCCCCAACTTGGCAAAACCCCAACTACTACCTACCTACCTACCCCCTATAGTCCCCAATATGTACCAAACATGAAAATATGTAGTACACGCAATCTCATGTGACCTACCCGAATTTGTGTCCTGGACACCGCTTGCACATGACTGACCCAAAAGCCTCTTGAATTTCCACCAATCCATTGTTGACCGGAACCGACCAAAATTCTTGGGTCCGCTTCACGACAGCTGTCCCTGAGTCGTGTCGCAGCCGCGCATTGGTAGCGGCCCGATCTCATCATATCCCGATTTCCGTCGAAGCGGACTTGACCAATGGACGGATCTCCAATTTCAACTCCACTAGGTACTTGTTCTGCATACCCGATCGCCTTGTGACCTCTCTTGACCTTCTTGCTGCAGGCGCCCTGCGTCATTCATCGCCTCATGTTGACTCTACGACCAGATCGGCCCGATCTGACAGACGTTTTGGATCTCCACCCAACACTACGGGGTCCGATACACCGGATCGGCATCAGATCGAGGCCGATCAACTTCGAAAAACAGTCGAAGAGATCCGGCCCCAGTTGGCCATTAAGGAGTCTGCGCTCTTGCAACTGCGGTATGAAGTAAATGGTTTGGTCTCTCTGACCGTGAAGTTGCAAGAGGTAACCACCGAAAATGCACATATCCGGGCCCAGGTCGTCCAACAAGCAACGCGAGGTAGTCCGACCGGTCTGCTTCTATCTTGGGTCTGGTCTGACCTCCTTTTGCATATAGACCAACTGTTTGCCGATATCACCAAGGCGTTCGACGCCTTATTCGCGGCGGATCGGCAGTCTCGTGATCACCGCGATCAGCTCCGACCGATCTTGGACGGACTGATCGGCGCACGACATGACTTGTCCCGTATGGAAACTTATAGTTCACATCTCCTATAACAGCTCGCGGTAGTCGGCCGACAGATGCTAGAAGACCAGTCCGACTGGTTCCTGCTCCGCACCCAACGTGGTGACATGGAAAGGCAGACCAGCGAATTGCAGGCCATGGTCCGGGAGCAGATCGGGAAGGTCGAGTTCTTCCAGGCCCGATCAGACGCCTGGACCCAGGAATCAAATCGTCGCTGGGCGGCCGTAAATCGATGTTATCAACAGTTAACTGACTTGTTGCATCAGCGTCCGGATGTTCATTTCAATGCTGACCGGTCTGCATCGACCGTTCCGGTCGGTCTACATCGAGACCAGACCCGGCGCCATTCATTGGCCAAAAGTGTCCCACCGAAAATTTCACAAACTTCCCAGTCTAAAAAGCGCAAGGACGCGCCGAAGAGCTCGAGGGCGCGGGGCATAGCGCACGACTCCGAACTCGAGGAGAAGAGCGCGGTGCCCCAGACGAAGGCCAAGACGCCGGCGCTTCTCTCAAGTCCCGAATCGGTCGCGGATGACAAGTCTGTCCCCGCCAAATCTCGTGCGCCCTTGCGCCCCCGTGCCACGCACACCAAGAGCATAGCGGTATCGTCTGGAGAAGGATCTAAGGGCTATCCAGTGACTCCGAATATCTGATGACCGCTTTATCCAAGTCTCGGTCGGATCGGCGTCGAGGTTCCGTTCCAGCGGAGCCCGCATCGGAGAATAAAAAGCCGACCAGCTCCCAGGGTGATGGTGCTGTGCCGATGTGCGGGTCGACCGGATCGGTTCCTTCTTTCCAGCCCGGCACCTCTGGATTGCTCAAGCATGCCCGATTGCAAGGGTTGTTGGCCGGAGGTCGGCCCCTCCCATCTCGGACTTCGGATGCTACTCTGCCGTGGTCACCAGGGCAGATCAGTGAATTGCACCGACCAGCCCTGACCAGATCGAAGATCATCCGGCATTTACCATCGGCCGCCTGTGGGGAGATAGTGATCCTTGATGCAGCAGTTAGCTGACCAGATAATTCGTAATATATGTCATCATTCCTTTCACATTGCTGATCTTCTAATCACTTGACCAAATTTCACCATTTCCTCCAAGCTTGCACCAACACGTTATCATATACAATTTCCATCCACATCGCGAGAATCATCACTACGTTCGTCATTCCACTACTCCAGTTCGTTCATCATAGTTCATCATAAATTCACAAAGTTCCGACCTCACACATATTCACACCGATCAGTATACTGATCGGCGCTACTGTGGGTCTTGGTCTTCGTGGGTCTGCATTACTGCGAAGCGATTCCGACTGACTCGGTCTCGCTCGAACTCTCGTAGCAGTGCTCCACAGTTTAGGTCGAACTCGTCGATCCAAGTTTCTTCATCATGACCCTTCCAACGGACCAGATATTCTCGGTGGGTGCGTCCGAAACGGGTCTTCTTGACCGATCGGACATCCAGCACCTTCTCCACTTCGAACTCGTCCTCTTCCAACGGCCGTTCCCAACTGTCCTCCAGCAGCAGAGCTTCATCGAAATCGAATCTCTCTGCTTCGTCCACCATACAGGGCATTTTAGGCCGATCGGGGAATGCTCTAACCAGATTCAACTTGGAGACGTGCACGATCGGAAAAACTTTGTAATCCGTGCCGATCGTGATCAGACGGGCCGAATGCTCACCGATCAGCTCTGCTACACGGAAAGGACCGTGCCACATATGAGCCAACTTCCTTGCATAACCTTCCTTGACCCGATCGAGGTATAACCAGACCCTCGCCCCTGGTTCAATACCCTGAGGTCGGACCTGATCGTTATTCCGATCTGCTCGATCTTGTGTGGCCTGACGCAACTTTTCGTTGACGACTTCCTTCGCATGTTGATAGTGCTTCTGGACCTGCATACGCCAACGGCGGGCATCGCGATCGCGGGTCCGGGTGAAACCGATAGGTATCGCAGCTTCCAGTGTCGACCGAGGGTCCCATCCATATGTCCGATAAAAAGGCGTTTCTCCTCGGACCCGATCGGTTGAAGAGTTGAGTGCCAACACCAGCCTTTCTGCATAATCTTCCCAATCTCGCTGGTCTGGGTCAGCAACGTACATCTTGATCGCCCTCGTTATGGTCTGCACCATGCGTTCCGCCGATCCATTTGCTTGCGGACGATATGCCATCGTCGCACTCTGTTTCTGGCCCAGCATGTTATTGAACGATCGGAACACCTCGGTCATAAAACCGGGTTCCCGATCGTGTCTGATAACCTCGCTGGCACCGAACCTTCTAAATACGCATTCTTCATAACTCCGGGCGATCTGCTCCGCAGATCGGGATGCACTAGCCTTCGCAATCACCAGACCAGTGAACAGGTCGACCCAGATCAGTAGCTCAGTGTTGCCGCTCGTCGATCTAGGCAGCGACGGTATATGGTCCATTGCTATCACCTGGAAAGGGTAAGTGGCCTCGATATTCCCGGGCGATCGCCCCTTGATTACCGGCCTGCCCTTTCCGTTCTCGCAATCAGTGCAACAGCCCACATATTTCTACACGCTCCGAAAAAGACCTCTCCCGTGAAAGTGGGTCCTCATCTTGTGATATGTCCTGCCTACTCCCTGATGTCCCCCTTCTAAACTCACATGATAGTGATGAAGGACATCCGGCTGCAGCAACTCAGGGATCACCAATTTCGCCAGTCGGTCTCGATCGGAACTGTCTTGGTCAACATCGCGGCAGTTATTTAGCAGTCCATTGTCATCCACCTCGTAGCTGTCCGCGATCTTGGAACACGCTTTCGCTTGATCATTCGTCAACTTGGCCAATTCACCGCGCAAGTATTCTTTCAGGTTGACGATCCACTCTTCTTCGTCCTGCGCCTTGAGGATCCGTTCCGCCCTTAGCTGTTGCACTACACGCTCACTCCACCTTTCCTTCGGGAACGATCCGCGAGACTTCTGAGTACGCGATCTAGTCGCAGCCATCACATCCATCTGATCGGGTCTGTCCTCGGGCTTGATCACCTCCGGGATCCTGTTTATATCCATTAGCTCAAGTAGAACGGCCACCTCGGTGATCGTCATCCCGATCTGGTCCCGCATGGCCTGGGTCGCTAGATGGTCGGCGCTTCTATTCCAATCCAGTTTCACTTGCAATAGCTCGTGGTTGGGGTAGTCTTTTAACGCCTTCATCACTAGGTCGTTTAACAACTTCAGCCGTGGTTCCTTGCAGTCGATCTCCCCAGTGATCTGCCTTGTCACCAGGTTGGAGTCACCACATATGATGATCCGACCTTTCTTCTGTGATGACAGCAGGTCGAGACATAGAAGGAGACCCCAATATTCTGCCTCGCTGAACGTTATGTATGGCGTGAAATTGGCGGCGGCTGCAACTATAGACCATTGTGGTAACTTACACAGTATGACGCTATAGGAGCCGAACTTCTTCTTCACGCTAGCCGACCCGTCGAAACTCAAGACCAGTAGTTCTTCATACCGATCGACGGTCGGTGGCGGCCGTGAGATAGACTGTTGAGGTTGTTTTCTTGGGTCAATCGCCGTCAGAGCTTCATCCACTTCAGACCGAGGGGTGATGCTGGCAGCCAATGTGCCCAATATCTCTTCCTCCCCTTTGACGCATTTGACGACCTCGAGGGACCACTGTGACAGGATCGCAGACCATCTGCCGAGCCGAACGTCCATCCCATTGGCTGATAGCAACCAGGACAATGTTGACTTCCTTGATAGGACGTTCACGGATCGGCCGACCAGCAGGTTATAGCACACATCCAAAATCCGTAGTAAGGCCATAACTTCTTTTTCGACGATCCCATAGTTGAATTCGTTCGGCTCAAATGTCCGGCTCGTAAAAGTGACCGGGTGGTACACTCCATCATGTTCTTGCGCTAGAGTGGCAGAAATGGCCCACTTACTATCATACACAATGACGGTCGGCATTTTTTCCCGATCGAAGTGCCTGAGAATCGGTGCCGTCGCCATCTTAGCCTTCAACATACCAAAAGCAACCTGTGCACGCTTCATATAGTCATCTGCCTCCATCGGCGGCAACTATACAGCCCGATCGGAGTCGCAGCCCTCTCGTAAAGTTGCCCAATCAGCTTCGCGCAATATATGATAGTCGACTTCCCAGAGCTCGTACAGCACGACCGCGTAGACCGCGAAGTCTTCAATGGAGCGGCTGTCGTAATTCAGGATCCTTAGAAAGGACTGCATTGCCTTCATAGATCTGGGAAACGGGAGGTTGCTCAGTGATTCCAGATCCTTTTGTAGATCGTCCCAGGTGACTTCGGGCGGATCAGCATACACTTCAGGAAGGACTGCCACCTGGCTCTCCAGCTCCTGAGTGTACTGATCCCCGCTCTCATGTATGCAAACTTGGTCGTCTTCTGGGGTGACATCACCCGACCCGTCCCGATCGGCTGCACACTGCTGTTCCCCGTCGGCGGGATGCTCTTCAACAACATCGACTTGTTTAGGCGCGCAATAGTGGTCCGCCACAGCAATCCCGTGTTCTCCTTTCTCCGTTTCTGGTTCCGGCTCCTCTGTCGCCTGTTCATGTGAAACCACCATGTTGACGAGTCTTGGCTCATCTGCTCGATGGTCCACCGTGTCCGGCGACTGCGGTACCTTTCTTCGGACCAGCATATTCTTCGGGGTTGCATAGCTGGGTCGTTCCACCATAGGTGAGGTATCTTCTTCCACCGGTCCATCATTGCTGACCAGATCGGTGGTCGGATGGTATGCCAAGTTCTACCACTCGACATACCGTCTCGATCCGATCGAGACAAACCCCGCCTTTCTTGGCACCTTCCCTTCCGCTATCCACATGCCACCAATAGCATTGTTGTCGGCCGCCTTTCTTGGCACCTTCCCTTCCGCTAGCCACATGCCACCAATAGCATTGTTGTCGGGCGTAAGCGGCTTGTCACCGATATTGGTTAGTCGAACGTAATAAAACGGGCCGGCGCTCTTCACAAAGGTCGGCACCCACCGGTCGCCCCTGGTCACCCATAACTTCCTTGATCTTTATGGACTGGGGCATCATCGGATTGACCGACTGGAATGGTGACATCTTGATCCCACCTGACCAGATTGGTGTACGATCCGTATAGGGGCCGCCGACCAACTAGCTGGATCTGGACCTCATCCGGGAGTGTAAGAACCCCATGAGACAAATACAGTCGAATACCCGCCGGCACCATAAAATCCATGCCTAACAGGGCATACTGACCGGCCGGCTTGCCGACCCAAGCGCTGAAGAAGTAGACCAACGAACCTGAGAGAGTGATCTTCACGCGCGTCCTTCCTTCGGTCATGTAAGAGTTTTCCCCAATTCCGACGCATTCTTGTATCTGGGTGTCGTCTATACGACATCCGACCTCACAAGCAAAGGCGGAGTCGATAATCGAGACTTCGGCCTCAGAGTCGAACAACATCGTCGACTTCTGGTTATTAATCCTGCCACAGGCTTTTGCCTGCTTAAACCATTTATCGGGCGCGTGATACTTCCAGTATCCGCGAGACACCCCCGGAAGCAAATCCAACTGCATGACCACCTTCGATCGGGAATATTCATCGGTCTTAAGACTGTAGACCGGATGATCCCGACCGACGCGATTGCGAATATAACATGTATTGTCGGTTTTATTCTCCTTGCCGACATATGCAAAGATGCCAAACGTAGACCGCTCGGCTCGATCCAGATTCCAACCTGGCGAGCGTTCTAGTTTAACATCTTTTCTGCGTCCGGTGGCAGCATCCCCGCGTGCTTGTTCGGCACATACCATTTGCGCATCAGATTGAAAATTCTTACATCTTGCGCTAGCCGGCCTCGTGGATCTCTCCACATGACTTGCACACGAAGAGGCAGTGATCGGTGTGGTGGCCGCGTCTTTCACACTTCTTGCAGGTCAACTTCTTCCAGCAATCCCCACCGTCATGCTTATGAGGTGAAGTGTACCACAAATTTGGTCACTTTTGGTCCAGGCAGCTGGTCGAATTTCGGATTGGTCTAAACAAGGGGGGCTTTTTAGCCGATCAGATTCAAGGAGTGTCAAGAACGCAAGTTTTGGTGAGTCAGCTGACATTGGGTATTTTACATATTTTCATGTGGGTACATATTGGGACCGTAGGGAGGTAGTATTGGTTTGAGTTGTGAATTTGCCTAAAAAAGTAGAAGTCTTTTGGTTGCAGGGTTTTTCTAAGTAGACGTCCTTTGGTCTTGGTCTATACCACAGCAAGGGGTCGCTGTTTTCTTTTTACGTACATTAGTCGCCTCCGCCCACCGCGGAGTGTTTGGGGGCAGAGGGTTGAATTATCCCCTCTCGCCTATTATACCCGGTCTGGACGCGCCGCACGCGCACTTTGGCCCACCGGAAGTCCCTCGATGGGAGTACGATTTGGCGATCTCAACACCTCAACTCAAGTACGTTTGGAACGTGCTATTCACTGGATTGGTCTTTACGTGGAGATATCGTTTGTGGAGTTCACGGGCATATTCGGTCTTCACGTGGACATATTGGCTCATTTTAACATTGGTTGGAGCTTAGACCGGTTTCGGTCTTCTCTCATATTGGTCAGGGGCTAGACCAGTTGATTGGTCTACCCTCTATTATTTCGTATTGGTCAGGTCTAGATCGTTTGGACGATCGACCTATTGGAATCTATCTTTCGGAAGTGTTTCTGGTCTGTACGTACCTGGGGTGAAGAGTTCCGCCCTAGGTACACTTAGCCAGCACGGTCTCATATTCAAGACCGAATCAAATCGATCTGCGATCCCGATCCACCGAGAGTGGAACTATCCCACTCCAATGGGTACACAAGGTGAGATGGTCTTAAGTGAATCGGACCAAGTGTCTCTGGATGATGACCGGTCGTCTGCCAGCAGCGGACGATCGGACCAGATTTCGAATGGAGGTCGGCGAGGTACCCCCCCCCCGTAAGTTGGAAGGCTGGTCACGATGGTGGTGGTCAGGTTGTCGATACAAATGTATTCGATTTCGAACTTGACTCCACCACAATGGTGCGCGTTCCCGGATCACTTGGTGATCGTGGATATCACCGTGCTGATATTCCATCAAAAATTGGATTCGAAGATTTGAGTGATTTGAATATGGAGTCGTTCTGGAGAGGACGTAAGGAAAGGCTATCGCCTTACGTTCTCGTTGTTGATAAAGATGGCGATGTCCGGTCTGGCCTGGTGGAGGACCAGATCGGGATTAATATTTTTTTTCCTCCCCAAAAGGCTCTCACCGGAGCCGATCGGGACTATAGCAAGTCCTGCTATAGTCCTGATCCTATGTATATGCATAAAAAAGTTGATGGAAAATCAAAAGACGAAAAATACCTGGAAGCTGATCAGAACGATCAGACCAACCTCCCCAAGGTCCCCAAGCTACCCAAGATTCCCAAGAAAGGGTTGGGAATGCCGGCCGACGAAGACGACCTCGATGAAAAGTCGCAAGTCGGAGATGGAGGCATCACTGAAGAAGACCTAACCAAGATGTACTACATTTTTGAGCTGAAAGGATTTGTTCGTTTTGACGTGGTCTTTCGGGTGTTGAACCTCCAGATCCCCGACCGTCTTCTCGGTCCCACTACCGAGCCGGTCCAGAGTGATCGCCCATTACTGTTGGTGAAAAACTTGGTGGCGATGTTGGCGGAGGTTGGCATTAAAATGCAGAACCCCGCCGATGTCCAAAAACTATTTGAATTTGAGACTTGGAGGCTGAAATCGTCGATGTCGACCTTCCACGACCATTTGGTCCCACTGGTGGGGGCGGTTCGCCGCCCAACTCCCACCGCAGCGGTGAAGGTCGCCGAAGCCTCCACAGAGCTTGTCGACATTGGTTCTGATGACGAATCGGTTTATCAGTCTCCACCGGCCTCTAACTGCTCATCGGAGTTGGAGACCGGTGTCGAGCGGATGACCGTGGGGGTGGACCATGCCCAGCCTGAACAAAAAAGGGACACGCGGAAGCAAAGGGCTGCTTGCCAGTCGGGGCTCCAGCGACCCCCACAGGTCTCAGTTCCGCAAAAGGAGGGTATCAACACGTTGCCCATGACGCCAGCCAACGTCCAAGACATGTTTGAGACGATGATGCAACGTTTCATGGAAGAACGGGTTAGACCACCTATGCGCCCACACGCCCAAGACCGGTCTACCCAGCAATGTGCCAATGTTTGCCGAGATGTGGATATGGAATCGGTAATATCTGTGGACATGCCCACTCGAAGTGGTAAGCAAGTCGGCAAAGGGAAGCGCAAGCCGCAACCGGTCAGACCGCGTAGACCAAGTAAGACAAGTGACTGTGACATGGAGTCGGTCGGCGGTCTTGACGACCACTGTGGGTCAGACGGTACGGGCGCTGGCAAGCCACGCAAGGCTAACCTAGCCTCCACTATTGCTTACGACTTTGGATCTGCTGCGATTCCGCGCATCCGTATGGCCGCGACGACCGACCTCAAGGACTTCACTGGCAAGGATACTGATGAAGACCAGGCCCGGTCTTGGTTCGGTCGGGTCAAGTCTGCGTTCCTGCGAGACCAGACCCCGAAAAGTGAAAGGTGTCTGATTCTCCGGGATTTGTTGAAAGGACCGGCTGCCAACTGGATCCAACAGTTAGGTCGGGATGTCCGGTCTGACTGGGACCAGCTATGTGCAGAGTTTGAAGGGCAATATTGTAACTCCGGATTTTCGAGTGCCCGCAAGTATCACCATATGCAGAAGATGAGCGACGAGACACCGATCAAATATTTGCATCGGTTGAACGTGGCTGCACTTCGTGCCGGCATAACAATTAAAGAGAATAAACCGCCGAACGGTGCTGCTCTGGAACATTTGGGTCACTACATTAGTACCCTGGACGATCAAGAACTAGCGGACCAGCTTACTCTGCTGCGTCTTAGGGACGCGGGTGAAGTTGAACAGACTCTACGGACGCTACAACAGTCGCGTAGCATGAGGGCGAAGAGTGCTGGTGGATCAGGTCGCTACCGATCCAAGACCCAGACCCAGACCGATCCGGTCAAGAGACCCTGGACCAGACCTACCCGAGCGGTCAAGGCGATCGTAGCCGAAGACAGCACGGGATCGGAAGGGGAAAGTGGAAGTCAATCCAGCCAGGAGTCATCGGATGAATACCAGTATCGTTACGTCTATGTTGCGAGACCCGAAGACCAGGTCGAAGTCCGACCAGGTAGACCGGAAGGGAAAAAACGGAAGCAAGTCCGATCCGGACCGACCTCGTCAGAAGTGCTACCACTGTGGGTCGAGCAAACATGATGGTCCAAACTGCTGGAAGAAGATGGTGTGCAAGAAGTGCGAGAGACGCGGCCACCCGACTGACCACTGCCTTTTCGTATGCAAGTCATGTGGAGAGCACGAGCCGGCCACTGCAAGATTGAAGAATTTTTTTAACATGATACGCAAGTGGTACGTGCCGGACAAGCACGCGGGGATGCTGCCACCGGACGCAGAAAATATGTTAAACTAAAACGCTCGCCAGGTTGGAATCTGGATCGAGCCGAGCGTTCTACGGTTCACATCTATGCATATGTCGGCAAGGAGGATAAGACCGACAATACACGTTCTATTCCAAATTGCGTCGACCGAGACCATCCGGTCTACAGTCTGAAGACTGATGAGTACTCCCGGACTAAGGTGGTTATGCAGTTGGACTTGCTGCCTGGAGAATCCCCCGGATACTGGAAGTATCACTCGCCTGATAAATGGTTCAAGCAGGCGAAAGCATGTGGCAAGATTAATAACCAGAAGGCGACGATGTTGTTCTACTATGGAGCTGAAGTCTCGATAATCGACTCCGCCTTTGCTCGTAAGGTCGGATGTCGTATATACGATACCCAGAGACAAGAATGCGTCGGGATCGGCGAAAACTCTTATATGACCGAAGGAAGAACGCGTGTGAAAATTAATTTGTCGGGATCGCTGGTCTACTTTTTCAGCGCTTGAGTTGGCAAGTTGGCTGGTCAAGACGCTTTACTAGGATTGGATTTCATGGCCCTAGCTGGTATTCGCCTATACCTGTCACATGGAGTGCTTAAGCTCCCGGATGAGGTCCAGGTCCAGTTGGCTGGTCGAAGACCTCTGTATGGTTTTTATACCAATCCGGTCCGGTGGGACCAAGACCTCAATATCCCAGTCGGTCGGTCTTCCGATACCCCGGTTGAGAAAGGTTTTCGTTCGAGGAAGCTATGGTTGACCAGGGGCGATCGGTGGGTCTCGACCTTCGTAAGAGTGCCGGTCGACGTGATTTTGTCCGTGTTACCAATATCGGTGACAAGCCGCTGACACTGGACAATAACACTATTGTTGGTATGTGGCTAGCAGAAGGAGAGGTACCAAGAAAGATGGGGTTCGTCTCGATTGGGTCGAGGCGGTATGTCGAGTGGCAAAACCTGGCGTACCAATCGACCACCGATCTTATCAGCGATGATGGGTCGGTGGAAGAGGATACCTCACCTTTAGTGGAAAGACCAAGTTATGTCACCCCAAAAAAGATGCTGGTCCGAAGAAAGGCGCCGCAGTCACCAGGAACGGTGGACCATCCAGTAGACGATCCAAGGTTAGTCAACGTGGTGTCAGCACAAGACCAGGCGACAGCGGAGCAAGAAACGGAAGAAGGGGAACATGAAATTGCTAGGTCGGACCATGACAGTATTCCTAATCAGACCGATATCAGTGAAGGACAGCCCGTCGATCAAGACCAGGGGCGTTCAGCCGGTCCATATGGTCTAGGTGATATCGCCCCAGAAGATGAACAAGTCTGTATATATGAAGGCGGGGAATAGTACATTCAGGAGCTGGAAATCCAAATGGCAGTCCTCCCTGAAGTGTCTGCCAACTCGCCCGAAGTTACAATGGATGATTTACAAGTGGGTGATCAAGACCTTAACAGTCCAGACCAGATCGAGCAGTTGAAGAATATCATATGGAAGAAAAGACATCTGCTGGTCGGAAAGGGCAACGCCTTAGCACCTGCAGCCCGTGGTGCGATTTGCGATATTGACGTTGGAGATGCCAAGCCGATTGCCCAACTATGTCGACGCGTGGCGCCACAGTACCGGGAAAAGCTTTATGATCTCATTAAAGGACTGTTGGCTACCAATATTATTAGACCGTCGACCTCGCCATGGGCCCCGCCGATCGTAATTGTTATCAAGAAGAACGGCGTCGACATTAGGTTGTGCATCGACTATCGGCTGGTAAATCGGTTGACTAAACTCATGGCTTACCCGATGCCGCTGATTAATGATTTGTTGGAAGACCTGGACAAGACCCTGTGGTATTGTTCGCTGGACATGGCAAGTGGATTTTTGTGTGGTCTCGATGACTGATCGAGCCCGTGAGATTTCCGCATTTGTGACACCGTTTGGTCTTTTCGAGTGGAATCGTATGCCGTTCGGTCTGAAGAACGCACCCCAGATCTATCAAAGGCTAAAGACAACGCATTGTACGGACACTTCAAGATCAAGACCGATCGGGACCCTGCCGAAAGTTATGATGTGTTTAGAGAGGGTAAACCCGATCGGAAAAGAAGACCGTCTGTTCTAGGGAGGCGGTCGTACATCGACGACATTCTGATACCTGCCTCGTCATGGAACGATCTGTGCGAGAAGGTTGAACGATTGTTGGAGACATGCGACCGCTTGAACTTATCTATCAGTGCCGTGAAATTTTTTTGGGGTATGTACAAGGTCGCCTATTTAGGCCATATGGTCTCGAACAATGGTCTAGAGGCTAATCCCAAGGACCTGGATTCGATGAGTAACCTCCCGTTCCCCAGTTCGCTGGAGGCAATGCAGTCCTTCCTGGGAAGCTTGAATTATTATATCCGATTCATTAAAGACTTTGCTATCTACGCGGCTGTGCTGTACGAGCTCTAGGAAGTTGACTATAATATGTTGCGCGAAGAAAACCGGGAAACTTTACAGGAGGGCGCCGACTCTGGTCTTGCTGCAGTTTGTCCGCAAGTGGAGGCCGAAGACCATATGAAGCGTGCACAGTTTGCCTTTGGTATTTTGAAGGTTAAGATGGCGACGGCACCGATTCTCAAGCATTTCGCTCCCGAAAAAGTGCCGACCATCATCGTATATGCCAGTAAGTGGGCTATCTCGGCCATTTTAGTGCAAGATCACGATGGTGTGTATCATCCAGTCACGTTTACGAGCCGGACGCTAAAAACAAATGAAGTGAACTATGGTCGAGAAAGAAGTGCTGGCGTTGCTACGAATTCTGGATGTGTGTTACAACCTGCTGGTCGGCCGACCTATAAAGGTCCTGTCAAGACGGTCTACTTTGGACTGTCTATTATCAGCCAATGGGATGGACGGACGTCTAGGCAGATGGTCGGCGGTCTTGTCGCAGTGTACCCTCGAGGTCGTTAAATGCACCAGGAGCGAGGAAGAGATATAGGGCACATTAGCTGCCAGTATCACCCCTCGGTCTGAATTGGACGAGGCATTGATAGCGATTGCCTCGAGGAAGCAACCTCGGCAGTCAGTTTCGAGACCGCCACCGACCGTCGACCATGACGAAGAGCTCTCGGTATTAAGTTTTGACGGATAGGCAAGCGTGAAGAAGAGGGTTGTAGACTATAGTGCCATATTGTGGAAGTTGCCACAATGGTCTATAGTTGCAGCCGCTGCCGATTTCACGCCGGATATTACTGTTAACGAGGCGGAGTACCGAGGTCTACTTCTATGTCTGGACCTGCTGTCGCCGCAAGAGAAGGGGCGAGTCATCATATGTGGTGACTCCAACCTAGTGATCAGGCAGATCACCGGAGAGATCGACTGCAAGGCTCCACGACTACGGACGCTAAATGATCGAGTAATGAAGGCATTGAAGTACCACCCCAACCACGAGCTATTGCACGTGAAACGGGACTGGAACAGAAGCGCCGACTACCTCGCGACCAAGGCCATGCAAGACCAGACCGAGGCTACGATCACCGAGAAGGCCGTTCTGGATGAATTGGTGAATACAAACAGGCTCCCAGAAGTGATCGGACCCAAGAACGCCCCAGTACAGGTGCATGTGATGGTCGCGACTAGATCGAAAGCTCAGAAGTCTCGCCGACCGTTCCCGAAGGAAAGTTTGAACGAATACGCAGTGCAACGGTTAAGGATGGAACGGATCCTCAAGGCGCAGGACGAAGAAGAATGGATTATGAACCTGAAGACCTACCTGCGTGGTGAACTGTCCAAGTTGACGAACGATCAAGCGAAAGAATGTGCCAAGATCGCAGACAGTTACAAAGTGGATGAGGATGGTTTACTATATTACTGCCGCGATGCCGACCAAGACAGTGCAGACCGGGACCGATTGGCGAAATTGGTGATACCTGAGTTGCTGCAGCCGGATGTCCTCCATCACTACCATGTGAGTCTAGAAGAGGGAAATCAGGGCATAGGCAGAACGTATCACAAGATCAGGTCCCACTTTCACGGGAGAGGTCTTTTCCGAAGTGTACAGAAATATGTGGATTGTTGTACGGATTACGAGACCGGAAAGGGTAGACCGGTAATCAAGGGGCGATCGCCCGGAAATATCGAAGCTACCTACCCTTCCAGGTCATAGCGATGGACCATATACCGTCGCTGCCTAAATCGACATATGGCAATACTGAGTTGTTGATATGGGTAGACCTGTTCACCGGTCTAGTTATTGCGAAGGCAAGTGCGTCCCGGTCTGCCGAGCAGATCGCCAAAAGTTACGAAGAATGCGTGTTCCGAAGGTTCGGCGCCAGCGAGGTCATCAGACACGACCGAGAACCCGGTTTCATGGCCGAGGTGTTCCGGTCGTTCAATAACATGCTGGGCCAGAAACAGAGTGCGACGATGGCATATCGTCCGCAAGCAAATGGATCGGCGGAACGCATGGTGCAGACCATAACGAGGGCGATCAAGATGTACGTTGCTGATCCAGACCAGCGATATTGGGACGAGTATGCAGAAAGGCTGGTATTTGCACTCAACTAGTCGACCGATCGGGTCCGAGGAGAAACGCCTTTTTATCTGACATATGAATGGGACCCTCGGTCGACACTGGAAGCTGCGATACCTATCGGTTTCACCCGGACCCGCTATCGCGATGCTTGACGCTGGCGCATGCAGGTCCAGAAACACTACCAGCATGCAAAAGAAGTCGTCAACGAAAATCTGCGTCAGGCCACACAAGACCGGGTAGACCGGAGCAATGACCAGGTCCGACTCCACGGTATAGAACCAAGGGCGAGGGTATGGCTATACCTAGAACGAGTGAAAGAGGGCTATGCGAAGAAGCTGGCTTACATGTGTCACGGCCCTTTCCGTGTTGCCGAGCTGATCGGTGATCACGTTGCCCGTCTAGTAACAACTGGTACAGATTACAAGGTCTTCCCGATCGTACATGTGTCCAAGTTGAAGCTGGTCCGAGAATTTCCTGATCGACCCAAAACTCCCTGTCTAGATGAAGAGTTACTGCCGGAGGACAGTTGGGAACGACCATTAGAGGAAGACGAGTTTGAAGTGGAGAAGGTCTTGGATGTTCGGTCGGACTCACGGAGAGTACCTGGTCCGATGGAAGGACCATGATGAATCAACTTGGGTCGACGAGCTCGACCTGAATTGTGGGGCTCTTCTACGAGAATTCGAACGAGAACGAGCCAGTCGTAATCGCTTCGCAGTGATGCAGACCCATGAAGACCAAGACCAAGACACGCAGTAGCATCGGTCGGTCTAGACCGGTGTGAAGATGTGGAAGGAAGTTCTTTTATGGTAATTTTGTTCGGATTACCAAGGTCCGGAGTTGATGTGAAATTGTGATGAACTGTGACGGATTGGAATAGCGGAATGATGAATGTGATGACTATTTTTCGTGATGGGAGTGGAACTGTTTACGATAACGTGTTCGGTGCAACTATGGAGAGAGTGGTAAAATTAGTTCAAGTGATTTGACGATCGGACATATGAAAAGAAATGATGACATGTATTACGATTTATCTGGTCGACTACCTACGACTTCACTTGCTATAGCCCCACAGACGGCCAATGACCATTGACGGATGATGTTCCACTTGATCCTGAAACTGGTTACGCCAGGAGTCCGGGCGAGAGAAAGACCGGGCCAGAAGCTGCTTGGTCAGGGTAGACCGGTGCAAACAGCCGATTTGCCCCGACAACCACGGCCAAGTGACTTGAAACGTCCGCGGCGGAAGGGAGCTGGTATCAAACGCCATGTTCTTCAATAAGGCGTACTTGTGAAGCCCGGATGTCCCGGGGAGAACCGAAGGCGCCGGCGTCGCGGATGTCGATACTGGTGCAGCGTCACTTGTCAGACCGGTCTTGTGCTCTGACCCCAATGTCGACGCCACTTGGACGAAACTTTCACGTAAATTCGTTCGTGACTTGGACTGGATGGCGACCATAAACTCGGAATCGCAGGACCCTTCGCTGCAATCCTCCTCGGAAGAGACCCCTGTGTGCTTGGTGCTATTTGCAGTACGGCGAGAGGGCGCTCGACTTTCCGAGGGGCTGTAGATTTCGTCCGTGTCCGAGTCCGAGTCCATAAGAAGCGCCTTTGTCTTGGATCGCTTATGAGGCACTGCACGCTTCCCCCCGAGTCCGGGTCCGCGCGCAGTGCCCCGCGCCCTCGAGCTACTCGGCGCGTCCGCGCGCTTCTTTGACTTTGGTGTAATTTCAGACTGCTGAATATCAGCCAATGAACGAAGCCGGTCTTGGTCCTGCTTCAAGCGGTCTTGGTCTTGCCCCGAGGCGACTAAGGTTGCCGATGCGGACCAATCTACGCTGGAGGAAGCAGTCGAACACGGAGGTAGCAAGTTCATCAAGAGCTGGCGGCACTGGTCTAGTGCCACCTGACGACGACCCGAATCTTGCGTCCAAGCGTCGGACCTGTCTTGAAAGGACCGGACCTTCCCGGTCTGGTCTTGAATCGAAATTTGCAACTCGGCAATGCGTCGCGCGAGGTCGTCGCCTTGCATGCGCAGTGAAGTCGCGTCAAACTGTCCGTCCAGCTTCTGCCGACGAACAAGTGCAAGTTGATCCCGGAGATGGGACTGATGAGCCTCCAGACGGGACAGCTCATGGCGCGCGCTTATCAACTCCTCCAAAATGTGTCGGAGCTGGCCAACATGATCGTTGGACTGCCTATCGGCGTCAACTAAGGCACCTATTGCCTTGACGACGCTGGGAGGGATGAGAGCTGAAGGCAAACGAGGGTCAAGACAAGTAAAAGACGAAGACCAAAGATGCGCACCTCGTGTTGCCTGGTGGGCCACCTGGGTCCTGAGACGCATGTTTTCTGCGAGCATATCCTGCATCCGCGTGTCGGCTTCAGTCTGACACCCTTCCGATGTTTGAAGTGCATGAGAGCTACGTGGGCTGTCAGACCGAGCCGACCGGTTAGGTGAAGCAATGTGGAGCAACTCGGCACATAGAGTTTCTACAAGAACAAGCGTCAACAGGAAGCATAAGAGGATCGAGTGCAGTAAAGTAAGTACCTGGCGCAGGTGGCGAAGATGGCTGGTCCATGGTGAAGAAGTGTGAGTGACCAAGGTCCAGTTGGTCAAGTGATGGGTGAGTTAGACCCTTGTCGTTGTGCGACACGGTCGGACTCAGGGGCGGCTGTGGTGAAGTGTACCACAAATTTGGTCACTTTTGGTCCAGGCAGCTGTTCGAATTTCGGATTGGTCTAAACAAGGGGGGGCTTTTTAGACTATCAGATTCAAGGAGTGTCAAGAACGCAAGTTTTGGTGAGTCATCTGACATTGGGTATTTTACATATTTTCATGTGGGTACATATTGGGACCGTAGGTAGGTAGTATTGGTTTGAGTTGTGGATTTGCCTAAAAAAGTAGAAGTCTTTTGGTTGCAGGGTTTTTCTAAGTAGAAGTCCTTTGGTCTTGGTCTATACCACAGCAAGGGGTCGCCGTTTTTCTTTGCACGTACATTAGTCGCCTCCGCCCACCGCGGAGTGTTTGGGGGCAGAGGGTTGAATTATCGCCTCTCGCCTATTATACCCGGTCTGGACGCGCCGCACGCGCACTTTGGCCCACCGGAAGTCCCTCGACGGGAGTACGATTTTGCGATCTCGACACTTTAAGTCAAGTACGTTTGGAACGTGCTATTCACTGGATTGTTCTTTACGTGGAGATATCGTTTGTGGAGTTCACGGGCATATTGGGTCTTCACGTGGACATATTGGCTCATTTTAACATTGGTTGGAGTTTAGACCGGTTTCGGTCTTCTCTCATATTGGTCAGAGGCTAGACCGGTTGATTGGTCTACCCTCTATTATTTCGTATTGGTCAGGTCTAGATCGTTTGGACGATCGACCTATTGGAATCTATCTTTCGGAAGTGTTTCTGGTCTGTACATACCTGGGGTGAAGAGTTCCGCCCTAGGTACACTTAGCCAGCATGGTCTCATATTCAAGACCGAATCAAATCGATCTGCGATCCCGATCCACCGAGTGTGTAACTAGCGAACTCCTCCAATGGGTACACAAGGTGAGATGGTCTTAAGTGAATCGGACCAAGTGTCTCTGGATGATGACCGGTCGTCTGCCAGCAGCGGACGATCGGACCAGATTACGAATGGAGGTCCGCGGGGTACCCCCCCCCGTAAGTTGGAAGTCTGGGAACGATGGTGGTGGTCAGGTTGTCGATACAAATGTATTCGATTTCGATCTTGACTCCACCACACTTACTCGACCCGCAGTGAACACACTTCTTGCGAGGTCGGTTCGGGTCAGACTTGTTCCCGCTCCTGCCCTTCCGATCTGCCTGGTTAGGCGTCGATCGGGCTCTTGGGGCGTATTCCGTAATGCAAACGTGGCGGCACTGGTCTTCATCCGACTCCTGGCTGGACAGGCCGCTGCTTTCCTCTTCCGACCCAATGCTGTCTTCCGTCACAATCGCTTTGACAGCACGGGCCGATCTAGTAAAGGGCCTCTTCACGGGGTAGGACTGGGTCATGGATCTATATCGACCCGATCCAACGGCTACCTTCGTCCTCATACTGCGCGAGTGTTGCAGCGTCCGCAACGTTTGTTCCACTTCCGTAACATCCTTTAGGCGCACCAGAGTAAGCTGATCTGCCAGCTCTTGGTCATCCAGGGTACTAATGTAGTGACCAACATGCTCCATAGCGGCACCGGTATGCGGGTTGCCTTCCTTGATTACTATTCCGGCGCGGAGTGCAGCCACGTTCAGGCGGTGCAAATACTCAATCGGTGTCTCGTCGCCCCGCTTCTGCATATGGTGATACCTGTGGGCGGTAGAAAATCCGGAGTTGGAGTACTGCCCTTCAAATTCTGCACATAGCAGATCCCACTCAGACCAGACATCCCGACCCAACTATTGGATCCAGTTCGCAACCGGTCCTTTTAGCAGATCCCTGAAGATCAGACACCGTTCGTTTTTTGGTGTCTGATCCCGTAGGAAAGTAGACTTGACCCGACCAAACCACGACCTGGCTTGCTCTTCGTCGGTGTCCTTGCCGGTAAAGTCTTTAAGGTCCGTAGTCGCATCCATACGAATACGTGGGATCGCGGCAGATCCAAGATCATCTGCGGTCGTAGGAGCTAGGTCAGCCTTAGGTGCTTTGCCCGCCCCTGTAACGTCTGACCCATCGTGGTCACCCATGTCGCCGACCGACTCCATGTCGTAATCGCTGCTCTTGCTCGGTCGGCGCGGTCGGGTTGGTTGCGACTTGCGTTTTGCTTTTCCAACTGGATTAACACCTCGGATAGGCTTATCCGCTGATGCCACTGACTCCATATCGACATCCCGGCAAGTATTGACATTTTGCCGCACAGATCGTTCCTGGGCATGCGGGCGCGGAGGCGATCGGCATCAGTCTCCTATGAAACGCTCCATCATTGCCTCAAACATGGCTTGGACGATAGCTTGGTTCATGGGCAACGTGTTGGTATCCTCCTTTGGAGGTACTGAAGCCTGTGGGGGTTCCTGGGGCCCCGACTGGCATGCAGCCCCATGCTTCCGCACGTCCCTTTTATGCTCCCATGGGGGTCTGGTCCGGCCCCATGGTCATCCGCTCGACACCGACCTCCAACTCCGATGAGTTATTAGAGGTAGGTGGAGACTGATACAGCGATTTATCGTCGGAGCACACATCCTCGTACGCTGCCGTCACTTCAGCAGCCTTCAATACCACGGTGGGAGTTGGGCGGTGAACCGCCCCCACAACGGCACCAAATGGTCATGGAGGGTCGACATCGACATATCCAGCCTCCAAGTATCCAGATCGAACAGTTTCTGTACGCTGCCGAGGTTTCGCACTTTCATGACGACATCAGCCAACATCGCCATCAGGCTCTTCACCAATAGCAACGGTAGGTCGCTTCGGATCGGCTCGGTGGTGGGTCCGAGAAGGTTATCGGGGATCTGGGGGTCTACTATTTGCATGACCTGGTCTTCGCGAATAAATCGCTTCAACTCATGAATTTAGTACATCATGGTCAGGTCTTCTTCTTCGATGACCCCATCCCCGACCTGCGACTTCTCTTCCAGGTCGTCTTCTTCGGACGGCATTATGAGCCTCTTCTTGGGAACCTTGGGGGGTTGGCCTGGATTGTTCCGATCAGGCTCCATGTGGTTTTCGCTTTTTATTTTCTTCTCATCCAAACATTGATTCAAATACATAGGATCAGGACAAAAGTCCTGATCCTTTCCGGAACCATAGCAAGACCTGCTATAGTCCCGATCGGCTCCGATGGGAGCCTTATGGGGAGGAAAAAACTTATTAATCCCGATCCGGTCCTCCGCCCGGCCAGATCGGACATCGCCATCCTTATTAACAACGAAAACATAAGGCGATAGCCGTTCCTTGTGTTCTCTCCAGAACGATTTCACATTCAATTCCTTGTAATCAATCCTTTGCTGAATATCGATGCGGTGATATCCACGATCACCAAGTGATCCGGGCACGCGCACCATTGTGGTGGAGTCAAGTTCGAAATCGAACACCGAAATGTCGAGAACCTGTCCACCATCGTGCCCGTCCTTCCAACTTACGGGGGTGGTACCCCGCGAACCTTCGTCTTCGATCCGATCGGATCGTCCGCTGCTGGAAGACGACCGATCGTCAGCACTGGACGCCTGGTCCGATTCTTTTTGCATCTCAACTTGTGTACCCGATGGATTGGGCTGGTAACACACTCGGTGTATCGGTGCTTGGGACTGACTTGTGGTCTAAATGCGGTAGACCGTGCTGGGTGATGTACCCGGGGCGGAACTCTTCACCCTGGGTACGGGTATACCGGTTATACTCGAAATTCGTATACTCCCGAGGGCAGATCGCTAACACGATCGTAAAGCCCGGCCAATACGGGAGATAAACTCCGGTAATCCAATGAGGTCCAATAATCCAATCCAATAGGGAGATACAATAAGAACGTGACGTAATCCACGAACGATATCTCCACGAAATAATCCAATAGGTGAAATAACTCGTTCCAAACGTGTGCAACTTAACGTTGGGGGTCGACCAAAGTACGCTCCCGTCAAGGGACTTCCGGCGGGCCAAATGCGTCTATAACGCGTCACGGCCGGGTATAATGAGATGGAGGGGATTACTCGACCCTCTGCTCCCAAAACACTCTGCGGCGTGCAGAGGCGACTAACGCGTAAGGTGAAAACGACCCCGGTTGAGCTGGGGGTCGAACGTCACTTAAGTGAAGCTAAAAGCGAAAAAACCTTTACGAAGCAAAACCCAAACCAAAGCAAATCACAAACTTGTCAAATCCCCAACTTCGCTAATCCCCAACTTGGCAAAACCCCAACTTGGCAAATCCCCAACTTGGCAAATCCCAACTACGCTAATCCCAACTACTACCAACCTACTTACCCCCTATAGTCCCCAATATGTACCAAACATGAAAATATGTAGTACACGCAATCTCATGTGACCTACCCGAATTTGTGTCCTGGACACCCCTTGCACATGACTGACCCAAAAGCCTCTTGAATTTCCACCAATCCGATCACCGACAGGCAGATCGGTCCATTGTTGACCGGAACCGACCAAAATTCTTGGGTCCGCTTCACGACAGATACACGTTTCCACCCTTGGAGATACGCCAGGCTGGGAGACCTCGGAAAGTTCGCATTCGGTCTCGAGGACAGGTAGCAACAGAAGACCAGGTTACATGTTCCAAATGTAACCTGAAAGGGCGCAACGCTCGTACATGCGATAGGAGACACCGACAAAACAACCTGTATAGTCTTACTGCCTTCGTTTTTCAATGCATCATTCGCAACAGCCACCAGATGGATCTGTCTCCGTACTAGCGTAAAGTTCTGTGTTTCTCCCCTCTTTCATTCCGTCTAGGCGTTTGGAGATCTGATTCGCTTGGACAATGCTACTACACTGTTGTATATACACTGTAGTAACGGGTTACCACCATCGACTAGTATACATAAAAGTAGACACGACGGTTGTGACGAGTTTGCTGTCACCTTCTATCCGCAGGTGCGTGACTCCGTGATCAGCGACAGCCCTGGCACCGAGCAGCAACGCGGTGTACTCTGCCGTGGTGTTCTTGTCACTGATGCTCGACATGTAGTGGGAGCAAGTCCACACGACAGGTCCGCTGGGTTTGAGAGTGCAGCTCCAGCGCCACCAGGTCTAGGGATAGACTGCAGGTACCGTCGAAGCGCAGAAGCCACTCGCCGGCGTGTTCGTCCTCGCCGTCTTCGTCGTCTCTGTCATCAGCCTTGGTCTCCTCTACCTCCGTGAGTTCTGGGGGAGAAGACGGTCGGCGATCCTTGACGCCACCACGTTCCGAGGCTGTGGTGCCCCCCCCCAACGTGTGGCAGGAGCCTTGGCGAAGCGCGACGCAACTAGCTATCGTGGTAGCGGGGAGCTCCATCGTGAAATCGTAGACCTGTCTGCAGTGGTGCTCGCATGTGGGGGTGGCACAGCGGAGCACCGTTGGTTCTTGATGGGGCAGCACGAGCATCAGGTCAGCCACCGTAGCGTTGGCGCAGATTGCATCAGCAGTGGGGCTGAGATCCCCTGATGCTGGTGCAGCCGCAGTCAAGGTGTCTGTGAGGCGGCCACATGCGAGCGTATGTTTGGCCTCGAAACGAACGGTATGCCACACGCGCAACCCGCCGAGAATCGGTCGTGGAAAGTGATACGGCGGTGTCTTGAGTCCCTGTGGTGTCGGAGCGTGGCGAAGCTTGACGCCGTGTATGCGCACGGCGTGCACGTGAAGCGCTCGCGTTGTGCGCAAACATGGAAAAGACGGAGGCCGGGAGCGCACTGTCCCTGGATGGCCTAAGTGCCGATTTTTTGGGACCGGCCTTGACGTCCACTAGCAGTGAGTGCTCGGCTCGCTCACGCTCATCGCCGTCGTCCTCGACGTTAAGGCGGCGACGCTTGCCGCCAAGGTAGTGCACGAGAGGAGACGGAAAAAGGGGGCTTCCCGCCTGCCACGTCGTGCCCTGGTCCATCTCCATGGGGACGGCTGCCATCGCGGAAGGAGCCTCGGCATCACCCACGGGCAGCACGCCACCCGCCCTGTCGGGTGTGCAGTCATCCTCATGGGGGCAGGGCCCTGAAAAAGTAAGTGCCTCGCTGCCGGGAGGCAGCGAAGCGGCATACCCGGATAGGTGGGGCTGCGCGCGTGCCAGCCAGCCAAGCCGTTCGTAAAATGTTTGTACAAATTGGTCATACACAGATGCTGCAGTGGACACGGCCTCGTGTGGGGCGTCGTGTATGCCGATAGGAAGGGCCGCGGCCACTGCAGTGTATCCAGTTCGGGCAGGCAGCTCCGTAGCTACCTGGTCGAGCCGGTCGTCATCACTTGGTCTGGCAGCGTCGTCGTCCAACGAAGAGGCTGGCGAGCCCTCGTCGTTGCTGTTGAAGACGTCCTCTGGGTCGCTGGGGCCGTGGAAGGCACCCAGTGAGCGAGCCGTGGCTGCTACGAGTGCGGACCTGAGGGCGCACCCGGTCCATCCTGACGGACGCCCAGCCGGGTAAGCTAACCAATTGCACGGTGGATTCGCAGGCGGCGGCGGGCGGGTGGTCAGCAGGCGAGTGCGGGGGGGGGAAGCCAAACGGCGCGCTTGGGGGCTTGGGCTTGAGGGATTAGGAGACGTTTCCATGGGCGCTACCCGGTCGGGCAGCCTTTCGGACGCTCTGCCGGGTAGGCCAAACAAACGAACAAGAGCTTCCCAGGCGGCGGCGCGCTTGGGGGCTTGAGTCCTCGAAAATAGCCGAAAGAAAGGGAACTTGGCTGGTAAGGTCTTCTTTGGGGGCTGCGATGTCGATATTTTCTGACGGGCCTATACCCAGACCAAGTGTAGGGCCGGACCCATCTTCAAGCCCAATAATGGGGCGATTTTCGGGTGTAAAATTAGGGGCCCGACACCCGAAACGACGCGAAAACGCGGTCGGAGGGCGGGCCTGCGCTCCAGATCCAGAGGGCTCTGTGCGACCCACCAATTGATGCGCAATAGGCGCTGTGGGTGCTAGACCCGTGACCGAAGTTGAGGCTTCGAAATCGCCCGCGGTGCCGAGATATGGAACCGCCAGTTGGGCGCCAAAATCGTCATTTTCCGCCCCCAACGAGTTCAAAACGGGGCGAAAATGTAATTTCTAATTCCAGACTCCTAATCGGAATTTTGACCAATCCGAGTATGACACTCAATGCTTGAACTTTACGTACCGCGCTAATTTGCAGTGACATCACTCCCTTATTTGTAAATATTTTTGAACCACTCCCCTATCTGTAATTATTTTCAAAATCACTCCCTTACTTGTAAATTCCCGTAAAAAATTCAATTACAGCAACATTCATTCGTACTTAATAGTAGATACGATTAAGTTCTCGTACTTGGTTCTGAGTACCTATACTTAGGTACATATCAGTGCTTTAGGAGACACAGACAGATGGAAGTTCGCTATAACTTCAACTCTTACGCATATTTTTCATGTTAGGATAGCTAATAACTTCTCAATAAACATTCGATTGATTAAGTCCCTGACTTGGTTATCTTCTTGTACTGTCTACGAACTGGCTTGGGGTGTTGTTTTCATCGTCAACGGAATATTTGTGTGGTGAAGTGAAGATGAAATTTTGTGACTATTTTATACCGGAATACCGTTGATCGGTTTGGAGCAATTGGGTTGGTTGAAAGGGGAGAGGATTTTGGGCCAATCGTGTGTCAGGATTTTCAGATACGCAGATTTAGGTGAGTCACACGATTTTTCATGTAGTTTACATATTAGGTTTTTAATTGGATATTAAATATAGTGTTCGTTTCTCTTTGGTTTACGCAAAAGTCGCCCCTCCTACTACGGATTCTTTGGGAGCCGAGGAATAACAAGGTCCCCTATAGCTCAACTATACCGGCCGGAACACGTAACATATGCACTTGGCCCGCCGGAAGTCCCACGACGGGAACGCGTAGGTACTAACGATACTCACCCTCAAATCGCACCCGTTTTGGAACGTGTTATCGTTTTATTGGAAAGGTTACGTGGAGATCAGATTGGTGGAGACCCAAGATTGAATACTTTAGCTTGGCTGTTCTTTATTGGTTTACTGATCTCTCGTTTTATTGGTTGGGTCTACACATCGATATACGCGATCTGCCCCAAAACTATACTTTAATTAAGTATATTGATTATTGACGTATTTGGAGTGACGATTTCCGCTCTATTTACACCCCGAAATTATAATGGATTATCTATATCGTTGGACATTGACGTATTTAGGGTGAAGTTCCACCCTAATACACTCTGCCCCAGAAGTAGTACATTTCATATTGATCCCCTTCAAGTTCATATTGCGCGACGTGTGTTTCCACCCAAACCAATGGGTACACAAGGTGAGAAGTATCAAAATAAATTGGACCAGGCGTCCTGCAATGCAGATCGATCATCCGATTGTGATGCAGGCGAAGGTTCGCGAGATACCCCCCCCCGTAAGTTTGTCGGCTGAGCACGATGGTGGTCGGGTTCAGGTCACTTCGGTGTTCGATTTTGAACTCGACTCCACCACAATGGTGCGCGTGCCCGGATCACTTGATGACCGTGGATATCACGAGATTTCTCGCAAAGTATGGATTTTACAAGTTTCAGTATGGATTCACTCTGTAGAGGACACGAGGAGCGTTTATCGCCTTGTGTCGTTGTCGTTGGAATGGAAAGCGATGTTCGATATGGTCGGGTGGAGAGATAGGTTGAAATTAATAAAGTTACGCCTCCCCCTACAGCTCCTACTGGAGCCGATCGACACAAGGAACGCTTATCGCCTTGTGTCGTGGTCGTTGAAAAGTAAAGCGATGTTCGATCTGGCCATGTGGAGGACCAGGCCAAAATTAATAAAGTTTTTCCTCCCCATAAGGCTCCAACTGGAGCCGATCGGGACTATAGCAAGTTTTGCTATAGTTCCGGAAAGGATAAGGACTTTGTTCCTGATCCTATGCATTTCGATGTCAAATTGAATAAAAAAGTGGAAAACACTGTGGGGGCGGATCAGAATGATCCGCCCAAGTTATCTATGAAAAAGACTAAGCAGAGGCTCACGATGATCTCGGATGATGCCGACTTGGAAGTAAAGTCGTCGACTGGTGATGGGGTTGTTAATGACAAAGAGCTGACCAAGATGTATTACGTGTACGAATTAAAGAAATTTATTCGCGAGAATGAGGTCACGCGGATCGTCAACCCCCTAATTCCCGATTGTTTTAATGGCCCTACTACTGAACCGATTGCATCGGATCGACCGCTGGAACTGGTGAATAATTTTCTAGCGATGTTGGCTGAGGTCGGGATGAAAGTGCAGAACCTCGACGGTGTCAGCAAGTTGTTCGAGGTCGACACATGTAAGCTGAAATTAGCGATGTCACCATACATGACCATTTGGTACCGTTGGTGCGGGCGATATACCGCCCAGCTCCCACAATTGCACTGGAAGCTCCGAAACTCACTGCATCACATAGAGGATCTTTGCTTTCCTATAGCAGTTCACTTTACGGGTCTCTACCTTCTTTTAAGTACTCGTCGGAGTGGGAGGTCGGTGTGGAGCGGATGACTATGGGTTGCAACAGCAGTCACACGGAACATAAAAAGGACGTGCGGCTGCATGCCAGTCGGGAGCACAGGGGCGCCCACAGGCGTCGACACCCCCCAGAAAGGACCCAGTCACCTTTCCCGCAACTCAAGGAAGCATGCAAGCCATGTTTGAGGCTACGATGGAATGTTTCATGGAAAACCAGCACCGATCATCTCAACGCCCTGCCGACCGGTCCGGCAAAGCGACAAAATTTGCACGGACGTCGACATGGAATCGGTCGCATCGGCAGAAAAGGTGTTGGAAGGTAAAGGAGTGGTTTACAAGGCGAAGCGCAAGTGGCGGCCGGACCGCCCTCGCCGATCGACAAGTAGCAGCTATTTCAACATGGAATCGACTGGCGATATTGACGATGACTACGGTGGTACGGCCATAGGCAGGACGAGCAAGGCAAACTTAGCCTCGACTACGACTTTTGATTTCAATTCGACGGCGATCCCCAGGATTCATATGGCTGTAACCTCAGAATTGAAAGAATATTACGGGGAAATATGCTGATGAAGAGCAAGCCCGATCGTGGTTCAGCCGAACGAAGTCCGCATTCCTACGTGATCAGACACCGAAAAAAGAACGGTGTATGATCTTCCGAGATTTGATGAAGGGACCGGCTGCGAATCGGATCCAGCAACTAAGTCAGGATGTCCGGTCTGAGTGGGACCTATTATGTGTGGAATTGGAAGGGCAGTATTTCCACTCCCGCTTTTCTATCGCCAGGAAATACCACAACGTGATGAAAAAAGGCGATGAAACGCCGATTGAGTACCTACATAGTCTCACCGTGGCCGCGATGCGTGCAGGGACCCGATATAGGAACTGTTCCGCCGACCGGCGCCGCCAGTGAACATGTTAGCCACTTCATCAGCACTCTCGATGATCAAGAGCTGGTCGATCAATGTACCTTTCTGCTTCTCGAGGATGTACGAGATATGGAGCAAACAATTCGTATGTTGCGCCACTCCTGCAGTATGAGAACGAAGGTTGCTGTTGGATCAAGCCGATTTCGATCGAGGGCTCAAGCTGACCCAGGAAGAGGCCCACAGCCAGGTCGGCCCGAGCGATTGAAGCGATCGTGGCCGATGGTAGAACCGGATCGGAAGAGGAGAGTAGTGGTCGATTCAGCCTGGAGTCAGACGAGGAGCAGTACCGACACATTTTCGTCGCATAGTCTGCGCCGAGAAACCGATCGATGTCGAGGCATGCTGAACGGAAGGGAATAGGTGGCAACAAGTCGGACCCAGATCGCCCGTGAAAGGAGTGTAAACACTGCGGATAGACTAAGCATGATGATCGAGGCTGCTGAAAAAGGATTGCCTTCAAGAAGTGTGGAAGAAGCGTGTCATCCTACAGATCACTGTTTGTTTGTATGCAAGACGTGTGGAGAGTTTCACGAAGATGGACAGTGCAAGATGGAGGAGTTTTTAAACCAGATGCACAAGTGGTATGTGCCGAACAAGCGTGCAGGGATGTTGCCACCGAATGTGGAGAAGATATTAAACGAGGTCGCTCGCCAGGTTGGAATATGGGTCGAGCCGAGCGATCTACGTTAATCATCTATGCATATGTCGGAAAGGACAACAAGACAACGGCAAAAAGAACAGTCGACAGGATTCATTCAATTTACAGTCATACGACTGATGAATATTCCCGAGCGAAGGTCGTTATGCAGTTGGACCTGCTGCCTGGATATCACGTGGATATAGGCAGTATAATGCTCCTGACAAATTATTTAAACAAGCAAAAGCTTGTGGAAAGATCAACAATGAAAAAGCGACGATGTTATTTTACTCTGGAGCAGAAGTCTCGATTATTTATTCCGCCTTTGCTCGTAAGGTTGGATGTCAAAAAGACTACTCACAGAGGCAAAAATGTGTGGTGGAGGGATGATCAAAGTTTTTACGCTTGATCAGGCGTTACCACGGTGCCCGGACTGCCGACTAACGAAGGGGGTCCTCCGGTTGTCTCTTGTCTGCTTGTGTTCCTGTTCACCTTGTGTACCCGACGGCTTTGGTAGTGGGTCGCTCTCTAGGTGGCGGGGATGGCACGCTGCAATTCCTTGTTGCAAGATTGAGTTGACTTGTGATGAAGCGACTGTTGCGATCAGGCTTGATCAGGCTTGATGAGGCGCAAATATTCGATGATAAGGGCCTCTGGTCGTTGATCAGGGGGTGATCAGGGGTGATCAGATCCAATAGTAAAAAGTCAGATCGTGATCGACCTGATCGGTCTGATCGGTCGGATCGGTCTGATCGGTCGGATCGTCCTGATCGGCCTGATCGGTCGGATCGGTCAGATCGGTCTGATCTATTTAGTTGATCAGTCACTAGTTGGCGCGAGTTGAGAGCAAATGAACGCGGGTCGAAAGTTTCAGAGTGTTGATCAGGTGTTGACCGGCGAAGTGGTACTTGATCAGGCAGCGGAAGTCTTCACTGCCCGATCACGGAGCCTCTAGTCCTTATCAGCTAATAGACTACCCAAAATAACTGTATTCTTAGCCTAGACCTACGAGGGGGGTAAATTTCACTAAATACACCTAGACTTCCCGTGGGGCGCTTACAGCAGCCGAACTCTAGGGGCCAAACGTGAACCAAACGGGGAAGAGGTGAGAGCACTGCTCAATCACGTTCCCGAGACCAAAAAACTTTACCGAAGAACAGCTGACACAGCGGGCGGAGTTGTGGAGTGAGCACTCACACTCTACACCTACCGGTGGGCCAAAAACCCACTCAGTGCTCCCGCCCGGGACGTAGAGGTATTTATTAGTTAGGGAGGCGCAAATGTGCCGTCCCTGAAACGTTCTGCTCGATCGTACACAAAAGGAGAACTTTATTATTGCTTAAATCCTAAGAACTACCAATTACCTAATATCCACCAATCAAAACTACCCATTCCAGCGTCCTCCGTCGACCAGTCGACCTGATTTATCCGTCGTTCTTCGATGTTCGTTGCTGTTCGTTGCTGTTCGTTGATTACCTGTATGTAACCGTCCTTTCTCACAATGTCCCGTTTGTGTCCTGTCTATTGACCCCGCAGTTGTACACTCGACTGTGTACACCGTGGTACACACAATCGTACACGATTACGCACCCGATTTGTGTCCGCAGTCGCACCCCTAGTTAGGCCCCCGATTAAGCCCTTAATTAGACCCAATTTTATGGCAAACTTTACCACAGCCGCCCCTGAGCCTCGTCCCAGCCGTACAGCAGTTGGGGCGAGGGTCGATCATGTCGTTGATTACCGTAGATCATGCCACCGTTGATCGTGTTGTCCACACCCATTAATCATAACATCCTCGATCAGGTGATCAGCACCCATCAATCTGCCCTTTCTCCCGCCGATCAGGTCCCAATCAATCAGGCCGTTACCGTTAGTGGTATGTCCCTCGCTATCAAACGTCCATCCTCCACCAACCGTGACATCAGCGATCAGGCTCTCTCGATCAGTCATTTCTGCATTTCCCTCATGCAAGCGATAGCGGACGACACCCCAGCGAACACCACCAACGCTCCTGCCCTAGATCGGTCCGCGGATGTTCAGGCGATCGCCGCGATCAATCAGGCTTAAAGCCTGCAGTAGACACTACATGCACGCGATGAGCAGATAGCCGTGCTATCCCACTCTCTCGCGGTGAGCGAAGACACTATCGCGATGCTTCGACAGCAGCTCGCTCGCGCCAACCGTGACGTGGCGGATCGTGATGCCGATATCGAGCGGGCCGCCCTCAAACAGCTTGTGCCACTGCGTGATTTCGTCAGCTCTGCGGTCAACGATCTCAAGTCCAAGTTAAAGACCGCCGAGGAAGACATATCCGATCAAGAGAAAACCATGGATGATCAACGCGCCCAGATCCGCGATCTAGAAAGCAGTCGTGATCGCGATCGTTATCTGCGATCGGTGCAAGAGGAGACTATCGCTGATCAAGCGCGAGAGTTGGATCATCTTCCGCAGCAAATAAACGTAATACAAGAAAAATACGATCAGGCTGCTTCCTAGAATTAGCATTTGGTCGAGCAGGCGTTCAAGCTCAGCGCCGAGGATGAAAGACGCAAAAATCACTGCGATCGCCTCCGGAAGAAGAATAAAAACAATCGCCTGCAGATGGACGGCTATACCGCCATCATAGCCCAGATGCAGGAGGTGTGCGAACGTGTCGAGGGGGTGTCGGACCTCAAGACCGAGCTGGATGATCTATACACCGCGTATTCCCAGCTGGAGGAGGAGCTTTCCGCCACGTAGTGCCGCTTCGATCAAGTTTCTTCAGATCGCGACACGCTGCGCAATCAGCTGCGACAGGCTCGAGATGAAGTTACGCAGTTGCGTTCTCTCCACTCGTCCCATCAATCCCAGTTGGCTGGCATGTCTCTTCAGATGCAGATCGCCCCGGCCTTCAGCACCCCTCTTGCGGGTTCTGATCAGGCTGCATCGCCTGCTGGTCTTCCCGCTGATTCTCCCGACAGCTCGATCGGCCGAGTCACTTCTCCATCTAAAAGACGCATTCAGCATTCGCGATCTTCATCTCGGTCCAAGCGACCACTCCTCCTTCCTCCCATTTCGGAGGCGAAGTCAGAGGATGATGATCCTCCAAGTCCTGATCAGGACGACGAAGATGGATCCCCTGACCTGATCGCGTCAATCCCATCCACTCCGACGATCAGCGAGTAAGGGAGCGAGGGACCGCTTAATCAAGGCTCCGCCGGGTTTCTTTTTCCTCGTACGGGTGATTTCAAGTCGTTGATCATGGTACCTGATGGTGCGGAAGACGCAGACATCCTGCCGTGGACTTCAAGTCAACTCAGTGGGTTCGATCTGCATAGCGTCACGGCTCAAGTGGTCTTTGACTACTTGACTCGCCCCGAAGGATGGTTGTTCCCAGCCGCCACGCATGCCCCTCCGGCTGATCAGTGGTTTTTTCACTTGATCACCCAGCCGGAGGTAGAGCGGTTATATTTCCAACGCCCCTGGGACATTTTCACGACCATGCTGCCACCCATTTATTTCCACTCAGTCGGCTGGTTTGCCGACTTTGAAGAGAAGTACCGGTCGCTTCTCAACCATCACTCGCTGGCGATCTGGGAGTCGACGCATTATCTCCCCATTGAGAAAGGCATTCGTGAGGCCGATGACTTCTTCCGGGACTATTACAACGATCGACGTCAGCGCAGAAGTCGTGCCGGGGCAACATGGAAGAGAATTGTAGAGTTTTTCCTGCAGTGGATGATCGAGGGAAAGTGTGATCTATTCATTTCCTGGACCCGTCGATCACCCATTGTGCTCGAAACAGTCCTTTGAAGTTTGCCCCGGCCGACGATGGGGCGTGGTACCCCGGGTTCCTATCGGAACCGCCACCTCGGTCCCTATCAGACGCGCTGAACGAAGTCGACGACTTTGAACCTTGGCGGATCCAATATCGTCATTCCCCTGAAAATCACCCTGGCCGGAACATCCCTCGCATCCGCCGCAAGTTTTATGGGCCTGATTAGTTGGCTGATCGATTTTTCTTTAGTCAATAAACACTCTTGATCATGTCATTTCCAACCGTTGCTTCGTCACCTTTTTCATACATAACATAGATCGTCCTTACATCGGCCCATCTGCCACTGTTCCACCACCTTACTTCGCAATATCCATCATGAATACACCACTTCAAGTCATTTCATCATTTATTCATCAATTGTGAGTTTCATCAATCATTTTCTTCAATCGGAGGTTCTTCGATCACAATCCCATGATCAGTCCGCCGATCCCGCATTAGTTGGACTCTTCGTCCACTTGCATTACTTCAAACCGATTTCTGTTGACCATCTTCCTTTCGAAGTCTTTGATCAGAGCATCACAGTTCAGATCTGTCTCGTCTACCCACGACGGCTCACCATAACCTTTCCAGTAGACTTGATATTCGCGTAACGTTCTTCCATACCTAGTCTTCCGAGCAGATCGGACTTCAGTGATACGATCAACTTCAAATTCATCTGGATCTAGCGTCCTTACCCAGCTGTCTTCAGGTAGCAAATCTTCATCGAAGTCGAAAGAATCTTCTACCCCAGCCGCTAGCACAGTAGTAGGGCGATCTGGAAATTCCTTGACCAATTTCAATTTGGACTGGTGCACCACTGGGAACATACGATAATCGGTGCCGGCTGTAAACAATCTCGCCGCATGATTACCGATCACCTCATCGACTCTGAAGGGTCCATGCCACATATGCGCCAGTTTCTTCGCGAACCCTTCTTTCACCCGATCGAGATATAACCAGACCCTTGAACCAGATTCGATCTTGTGCGGTGTCACTTGATCATTGTGCTTCTCAGCTCGATCAGCCATCGCTTTGTGAAATTGAGTGCTCACTTGATCGCGGGCGTATCGGTAGTCTTTCTGCAATTTATATCTCCACCGACGAGCATCCCGGTCTTTACGCCGAATTCCACCCAATTGTAATGTTGATTCCAACGATGATCGCGGATCCCACCCATACGCCAAATAAAATGGTGTCTCTCCACGAATGCGATCAGGGGTTGAGTTTAGCGCGAATACCAGTCGCTCTGCGTACGATCTCCAGTCCTTCTGGCTGACATCTGATACATACATCTTGATTGACCGTGTAATCGTCTGCACCGTCCTTTCCTCCTTTCCGTTCGCCTGTGGACGGTATGCCATACTGACACTCTGTCGTTGTCCCACGATATTATTGAACGCACGAAATACTTCCGACATAAAACCGGGCTCCCGATCATGCCTGATCACTTCACTGGCCCCAAATCGTCGAAATACACATTCTTCATAATTTTCGGCGACTTTTTGCGCTGTGCGGGACGATCCAGCTTTCGCGATCACCATACCCGTGAACATATCCGTTCAAATCAGCAGTTCCGTATGTCCATCCGTTGATCGGGGTAGTGACGGGATATGATCCATGGCTATCACTTGGAATGAGTACGTAGCCTCGATATTCCCCGGCGACATGCCCTTAATCGTAGGCTGGCCCTTACCCGTCTCGCAATCTACGCATTGTCCAACAAACCTTTGTACACTTCGGAATAGACCACGCCAATGGAAGTATCTTCTGATCCGCTGATATGTACGCCTATGCCTTGGTGTCTTCCTTCCAAGCTCACATGATAATGATGGAGGACATCCGCATGTAGGGTCTCGGGTAAGACCAGCTTAATCGAAGAGTGTCTATCGTCTTGATCATCTTTGTCATCGCTGGCTTTTCTTTTAGCCATATTCCCACAGTAAATCAGCAATCCTTGTTCGTCGACATCGTAGTTGTCGGTAATTTTCGCGCAATCCTTTACCTCGTCTGAGCTCGATTGTGAGACGTCACCATACAGATAACTTCGCAAATCATGAATCCATTTCTCTTCGTCCTGCGCTTCTTTCACATGTTCCGCCCCTATCCCGGCTATGGATATATCGGGGCACGTTGACGGTAGCGGTTGACGGTGATTACGTGATCGTGTCTTCAGTAGCACTTATGGGGCAGTGGGATCTTCATTCCACGTGATCACTTCCGACAATCTGTTGAGATAGACCAATTCTTCCAGCTGCTTCTCGTCATCAATCTCACATCTTGTTCCACCCTTCATGGCTATAGTGGTGATATGATCTGCACTCTTATTCCACTCTCGTCTAACATGCACCAGATCATGATCGGTCCATTCGCGAAGGAGTTTAAGCGCACGCTGTCGCAACACTTGCAATCGCGGAGCTTTACACTCTATTTCACCGCACATTTGCCTGATTACCAAATTCCAATCTCCACACACGATCATCCTTCCTTTGGGTTATCGTGGCAGTAGGTCCAAACTTAAAAGCAATCCATGGTATTCCGCTTCGTTCACCGTGATATCAGGTGCATGATCAGCAACCGCGATCATAATCTTCCACTCCGGTAATTTCCACACGATAGCGCCAAACGCACCCACACGTCGCTTGACACTTGCAGATCCATCTAAACTGATCACATAGAGTTCTTCGCCTTTCTTAACCGTAGGAGGTGGTACCTCAATCATCTGCCGCGGTTGCTTTTTAGGTGCGACCGCAATCAGTGCTTCATCAATTTCGGTGCGGGGGGGGGGGGGGGGGTACTTGCAGCTAAGGCCCCTAGTACCTCCTCTTCTCCATGTACACATTTCTTGATTTCGAGGTCCTATTGTGATAAGATCGCAGCCCATCTGCCCAATCGTCCGTCTAACCCGTTGGATGTTAGTAACCATTTCAGCTTGGATAGACGTGACAAGACAGTGATCGTCTTTCCGACCAGAATCGTGAAGTAAATGTCAAAGCCCGCAGAAGCGCAAGAACTTCCTTTTCAACGGGGCTGTAATTCAGCTCGCCGCTCTTCAATGTTCGAATGGCGAATGCGACAGGACAATACACTTGATCATGTTCTTGTACTAGCGCAGCAGATACCGCCCATTTGCTGGCTTAAACCACAATCACCAGTGTTTTGGTCTGGTCACAATGGCGCAGGGTTGGGGCTGACGCAATCTTCGCTTTCAACATGCTCAATGCCACATTTGCCCTGATCAATCGATCGTCTTCAGGATCCGAATTCTCCTTGATCAATGATCGGCTCTTCAACTCTTGATAATATTTTTCTTAATTCTTAGAGCACAGCGGCTTTGATCGCAAAGTCTTCAATAAATCGACGGTAATAATTCAGACTCCCCAAAAACGATTGCATAGCACGTAAGGTACCGGGAAAAGGCAAATCGATCAGATCATCCAAATTCTTCGGATTTGTTTCCAAACCGCGGCTAGAGACGGGGTGTCCTAAATAAGGAACTTCACTTCGCCCCCAGTACGATTACCCACGCTGATCGACAAGTTCCATTGATCGCACTTTTCCAACAAATGTCGCACCTTATCACACAGGGTAGTCTGTAACGGGGTTACATTTGAGTTACATTTAGAGTTGTTGTACATGAGTACACTACGGTTGAGGTCGGTATTGACCGGTTTGAAAGGTTTCGAACCATTGGTTATTTAACCAATGAGGGCATGAGCCCTTGGGTGGTGGTGTGTCAGCCATCACGTGTCGGTATACAGGTGTGTACATTGCATTTTAGCTAGGTACTAATTGGGTATATTCTACTTAGTATTACATATAGTTTACATTAGTTTAAATTAATTTAGGCTAATTACATATTAAATATATTCAGTTTACATTTCACTCTAAGGTGCAGACGCGCGACCTCGACCGGTCGCGCGTGCAGTGAGTGTCGTAGGTAAGAGGGAGCCCTCCCTTTACTTACACCACGTAAAGGGGACACAGCCGTTAAGGCTAAGTAGTAAACCAACCCTGGAATCTTGGCCCCGAGTAGGAGAGCTCTCCTACTAAGCCCTTTATAAGGGCGTATCGGCTAAGTAGCGGTAGATACCGCTTTAAGGAAGAGTCTTCCTCTGTGCGCTAGCCGCACCGTGCGTATACACACCGGCTACATCTGGTAGCACTTGTAGTCAATCCAACACCTGTGTTGATCGACTAAGGCATCCTCTGCAAAGGATGAATCAGGACGATTGGAATAGTTTGACCCTCGTTCAGCAGGAAGCCTTTAAAAGGCTGTTACCATTAATGGGTGACGAAGGCATGAAGCTCCTAGTGGAGCAGGGCCTTGAGGCCGTAAAGGCAAGGGTAAATGCCCACATCGCTCATGAGGCGAGTTGTAGTGGAGGTCGTTCCACGGGGGTGCGCCCTCTATTATCATTCAAAATAAAGGAGTTCACCGGGGAGAAGGGTGACGACCTTTACGTGTGGTTGCGAGAGGTCGAAACGGCCTTCGCCACAGCGAATATGACCGCTGATCACTTGCAAGTGGGACTTGCATTGACCCATCTTACGGGCAAAGCCCGTACATCGGCGTTTACGTGTTCGGAGTCAGTCACGGACGTGTTCCCAACCTGGAAGGTCCTTAAGCAGAAGCTTATGGACATGTACGCAACGCCTGATCTGGTTTTCCAGAATCAACTGGCGTTTCTGAGGTGCCGTCAGGGCACTAGGAACCTGGAGACATATATCCAGGAGCTTAAGACCATGTTGGCAGGGATGTACGCGAAAGCGTATTCGGACGATGTGTCTATTACCGTGTTCATGGGAGGCCTGAAAGAAGGGACAGCACGTTCGAAATTGTTCCGATGCCGACCCCAATCCTTGGGGGAGGCGTTCAAGATGGCGTTTAACGCCGAGAGGAACTTCCGTTCCTCTAAGGTGGGTCCTGAACCCATGGACCTGAGTCAGGTCAAATCGGAGGAGAAACCTTCCGCTAAGAGTCACACTGACTCTTTTTCGCAGAGCTTCGAGGCGGAGATTTTTGCAATGTTGTAGCGGCGTGGAACGCTAAGATGCTTCCTGTGTGGAAGTGCGGATCATCTGCGGAACAGATGTCCGCGAAACCCCCAGTGAGACACTCGCTAGAAGGGCCGAGGGCGGGTAAAAAGCCCTTGCCCTAGGGCTTTTCACCCGTTGCCCTTCGGGAAACGACGGCTCCCAGTAGGTGCGGGGCGCCCTACTGGGGAATCCCCCAGTGCTGTTAAACCCAGGGTGAGGGCCGACAGCACAAAGCCCCGAGGGAAACGGTGCTTTTTAGCACCGAGTTGGTGTACCAGCCAGGTTTGCTGGTCGTCCTTGCGGACGTGAAAGGCTTTTATAAGCCTTGGAGAGTCTTGATAGCCTTCAGGAGAGTCTGACAATTATGTCAGACGGGCTTCTGTTGATAAGAGTCGGCTGTATACCGAGGCCCTAGAGGTAAGTTCTCGTGACGTTGTCACGGTCCGTCTAGCGACGGGAGTACAGGTTTCTGTACCCAAGGTCTCGGTTGACCTTAACTGAAGTTTGCAGACTTCGACAGCTTAGAACGTTGCCTAGTCTTGGATTTGGACTCGAGGTATGACCTCATTCTGGGTATTAAGTGGCTGGAACTCCACGATCCATGGATAGAATGGAAGTCTAAATCCATTGTCTAAACGCACCCGCGGTCGGGTGAACCATTGGCGAGTCATGAACCCACCTTTGCTCGATCGCAAAAGCGATTATGGCGTGAGATGCCAGAGATTGTGATGTCTGAAATGATCATTCCCAATGGCGTTAAGGAAGAGTTCCTTAACGAGGGGGATTCGGCGGTTAATCCCCACGCCGTTAACGGAGAGACTGGTGAGTTGCCAGTGGCAGAAGTGGATTCCTCTGAGGTAACTCCAGTGGTAGGGGTAGAGACCCCTGTGGTTAAGCGCGAGGCGCTTCCAAGCAAAGATACCCGTAGTTCATCTCTTCTGCACGTCGGAAATGATTCCGACTACGCCGTTATAGGCGAGACTGGCAAGTCGCCATTGACAGAGGTGGATTCCTCTGAGACGACTCCAGCGGTAGGGGTAGAGACCCCTGTGGTTAAGCGCGAGGCGCTTCCAAGCAAAGAGACCCGAAGTTTGTCTCTTTCGCACGTCGGAAATGATTCCGACTACGCCGTTATAGGTGAGACCGGCGAGTCAACGGTGGTAGAGGTAGAGACCTCTCTTGATAGGCGCGTGGAGCTTCCAATAGATGGGGCAATTGACTCCCCCCATCTGGGTCTCGGGATGAGTCCGAGGCCAGTAGTCAGCAGTCCTATCGGATGATTAATAGTGTTACAGGTATTGTCACAGAAGGCGTAATCCTGGAACGGCTGCCTGGGGTAGGCGAACTGTTGTCGTTGGACGAGATGTCCTTCAACGAGTTTGAAACTGCTTTGAAAGCAGATGAAATCGACGAGGTCGTCGCGTTGCGTCCGGAAGAGGTGTTGAACTCCTCATCCACGATGGACGATTCAGTTTTGGTGAAAACCAAATAGTCATTAAATGCCCGAAGCGGCCTCAAGATCCTTGAGGATCCTGAGGACCCTTACCATTCCTTGTTAAAGGAATTCGGAGATGTCATTAGTGACAACCCGCCGATGGGCTTACCACCGGATCGGGGAGTCTGGCATGAAATTTACTTGGTTCCTGGAACCAAATACTGCGTCACTAGGTAGTGGCCTCTCCCCAAGGAGCAATGCGACGTCATCGACGCATTCTTCAAGGGGAAAGAAGAGGCAGGGATGGTACGGGAGAGCATGTCTCCCCATTCATCTCCCACTTTTTGTGTTCGTAAACTGAACGGAAAGTGGCGCATTGTGCATGCTTACAACAAGCTGAATGCAGCTACTGTACCCATGCAAACTCCGATTCCTCGGAAGGATGTCCTTCAGAACAAATTGGCGGGATGTACGTTGTACAGTGCCTTAGATCTGGTGGACGGGTATTATCAGGTGCTCATGCGAGAATCCGATATTCCGCTTACAGCGGTCATCACGCCTAGTGGAATGCTGTGGGAGTGGCTTGTTATGCCACAGGGGCTTTCGAATGCACCAGCGACTTTCAATCGCTTCGTGACTCAACTCTTCCGCCCTCATAGAAAGTACGCTCAGACGTACTTCGACGATATATTCGTTCATAGTCGCGCGGAAGGCGACTCGTCTGATGTTCAGACGCATCTGATACACCTTCGAGCGGTGCTCGAATGTATACGAGAGCATAAGTTGTATGCAAACGCATCCAAATGTATCTTTGGTGCTGAGGAAATTCCTTTCCTCGGATGCTTCATCGGTAAGGATGGAGTGCGGGCGGATCCCGCAAAGTTGAAAGCCATTGTGGAGTGGCCTTCGCTTGTAAATCTTAAATATTTACGGAAGTGACTTGGATTAGCCAACTATCTCCACAAGTACAGCGAGAACTACGCTGAAATGGCGAAGCCATTGACCGCCCTTCTTAAGAAGGATGTTGATTGGTGTTGGAAAACCGAACACCAAAACGCTTTTGAAGCGGTTAAGGGGAGCTTGTTAAAAGCTCTCGTTTTTGCTCTCCAAGATTCTGAGAAACCATTTAGTGTCGTCTGCGACGCCTCCGATTTCGCAATCGGATGTGCTTTGTTACAAGCAGAAGATGCAGGAATGGAACGCGTAATTGCGTTTGAGTCGAGGCAGCTTAAAGCTGCGGAACGGAATTATCCCGTTCATGACAAGGAGCTACTTGCAATGAAGTATGCTCTTGTCAAATTTAGGGTTCACCTCCTCGGCTCAAAGCCGTTCGTGGTTTATACTGACCACGCGTCCTTACGGACAGCGACAAAGTCGCCTCATCTCTCCCAACGGATGGCCCGTTTGCTATCCTTCTTTGCTGAGTACAACTTTGAGGTTAAGTATAAACCTGGCAAGCAGAACGTGCTTGCAGACGCGTTATCGCGTCGTCTCGATTATGATCTCGCTCACGCGACATTCGTCACCTCATCTGTGGTGAACCTCATACTCCAGGCGTATGAGAAAGACCCACAGTGTACGGCGCTTATCAGCGCGTTGGGTGGAAAGGGACTTGGATCGTCTGATCCAACCCTGTCAAGTCGAGCTAAAGATCGTTTACACCGTTACAGGTACTGTGACGGTTTGCTATATTATAGCACGAGCGCGGAGGACACTCCGCGGGTGTTAGTTCCTCATGATGAGGAACTGAAGTATAGAGTCCTCTTTGAGGCATATGACGCCCCTAGCGGGGGTCATTTAGGTCGGGATAAGACCTACAGCGCTTTAAGCGCTTTGTATGGTGGCCCAACATGTATAAGTGGGTCGGTGCGTATATACGCACCTGTGAGACATGTAAGAGGGTTAAACCCTCTTCAAGTTTAGCTGCGCCTTTGGCGAGCTTATCGGTTCCAACGGAGTGTTGGAAATTCATTAGCATGGATTTTATCTTCGGTTTTCCGAAGGATAAGGCCGGGAACACCGGCATATTGGTCTTGGTAGACCGATTGAGCAAGATGGCTCACCTGGCGGCGTGTCAGAGTCCATAGATGGACAAGAAACAGCGAAAGTGTTCCTAGACCGTGTCTTTCGACAGCATGGTCTACCCGATTCCTTTGTGTCGGATCGGGATCCCCGTTTTACGGGACAATTCTGGGGAGCGTTGTTTAAGGTGCTAGGCACCAAGCTCCTCATGTCCACTGCGGATCATCCGCAGACGGACGGTCAGACAGAACGCGTTGATCGCGTTGTTATGGATATTCTCCGGAGTTTATGTCCGGATTCTCCAAAGCGTTGGAGTGAGATGCTTCCGATGATTGAATTTGTTATCAACAATTCGGTACATGCATCTACGGGGTTTACCCCGTTTTACGTGAACGGATTATTGAATCCGAGGGTTCCGTTGACGCCACGTGTGTGTGGCCCAGGGCTTGAGGGGGGAGGATTCCCCGATGTCAGCCCTGTATCTGTGCGAAAGAACATCGATAAGTTTTTATCGACGCGCCTTAGTGTCTTACGACACGTCTGCGATGCCATGGCGGAAAGCCAAGACAAGCAGAAGGAGCAAGCTGACCTCAAGGGGTGGCGTAACGAAAAAGTATACAAAGTAGGAGAAAGTGTTTTATTAAACGCTAAAAATCTTCCTACACATGCAGTTTCAAATGTGTTGCGAAATAAACTGCGCCCCAGGTTTATGGGGCCTTTTAAGGTACTAGCCCGAAAGGGTTTATCGTATCCTTGGACATCCCGAAGGTGATGCGTACGCATCCAACCTTCTATGTCGGTATGCTTAAGCCATACCAGGACCCGGAGGCCGGACCCCTCCTGGAGGGGGGTGGAAAGGCGGATAGCTGTAAGAGCCGTAAGGCACGGCAGGGCGAAGGAACTCCGAAAGGGATAAAATGCGACCACGAAGCTCCGCAACGGTCGTCTCGAGAGAGGCAAGCCGCCTATCGAAGCGATCAGTGGCATCCCACTCATCGCTGAGCCCCTCGTGGAGATCATGGATGCGGTGGCTGTGTCGATCACAGCGCTCGCGAATCTCACGTCGCAATTGCGCGACCTCCTCCTCCAATGCTTGATGCGGAGGGTACTCCACACTTTCATGTGGAGCGGCTGATGGCGCGACGCCATCATCGGGGTCAAACCCAGTATCTGGTGAAGTGGAAAGGTTATCCACACTCACAGAGTTCGTGGGAGTTCGATACTCCCCTACGGCAGGATTGCCGCGACGTCGTTGACGCTTTTGAGCGGGATAATCCCGCTGTAGGTCAACGACCAGAGGGGAGCGAGAAGCCCCTTCACTCCCAGTAAGTGGGAGTTCGCTGGAGGCAGATGTGACGCTCACACTGTTCTCTGGCACCGTGGTGGAGACAGGGACGCTGGCGTAGCGCGTGCGATATGGAGCACTTAATATCTCCATCGCTCTGGCTCTCGCAAATGCCAGGCGCAACGCCCTCTCCACCCAAATGTCTCGACGGGAGCAGCTGTCGTGCAGCTCATTGAAGCTGGGGAGAAGCTTCTCCCCTTCCGCCCAAGCGCGGAACTTCTTCTCTGCATCATCAGCACTCTCTCCCGGAGAAAGAACGAAAGGAACCTCGAGGAGGTTCTCAACAGGGGCACCCTGTGCCTGCCTGTCTAAGCGCTCTCGATATAAGACGCTAGTGAACTGCTTTTGTGTAAGCAGTTGTTGCCGGAGTTTCTCACGGCGTTTGCGTTGATACGGCCGTTCAGCCGCGGGGCCAGGGGTATGACGATAAACCAGTCCTTACCAAACGCCTGGACCACCTTGGAAGGTCACGAGGACCATCAAAATTATAAGCCGCCATTGTCAGGCGTTTGGGGGCGCGTAACGCAGCCCTTAGTGCCTGTGCGGCAAGATGGGTGTCTTGAGCTGCATCCAGCTCATTAGTGACGATCGCTTTTGGCGATTCGGATGTATCATCCGATATGGGCAGGGGTGGCGCACTGGTTAGTGCATTTTCCCCACGTGTGGGGAACGGATTAGGCTGCCGACAACGCCGTTCGGCGCTGTCGGAGCGGTTAACCGTTGGGGAGGTATCCCCAAGGGCATCCATCTCCGAGTTCTCGGAGTAGTCTACCTCTTCTAGAAAAGACGCCATAGCACCACTGGAGGTGTACATATGGAGGGCCAGAGGAACTGGCGTTGGAGTTCTCCAACAAAATTTTGTTTATTGCGTAAACAATAGTCTTGATGGGGGAGGATGTAACGGGGTTACATTTGAGTTACATTTAGTGTTGGTGTACATGTGTACACTACGGTTGAGGTCAGTATTGACCGGTTTGAAAGGTTTCGAACCATTGATTATTTAACCAATGAGGGCATGAGCCCTTGGGTGGTGGTGTGTCAGCCATCCACGTGTCGGTATACAGGTGTGTACATTGCATTTTAGCTAGGTACGAATTGGGTATATTCTACTTAGTATTACATATAGTTTACATTAGTTTAAATTAATTAGGCTAATTACATATTAAATATATTCAGTTTATATTTCACTCTAAAGTGCAGACGCGCGACCTCGACCGGTCGCGCGTGCAGTGAGTGTCGTAGGTAAGAGGGAGCCCTCCCTTTACTTACACCACGTAAAGGGGACACAGCCGTTAAGGCTAAGTAGTAAACCAACCCTGGAATCTTGGCCCCGAGTAGGAGATCTCTCCTACTAAGCCCTTTATAAGGGCATATCGGCTAAGTAGCGGTAGATACCGCTTTAAGGAAGAGTCTTTCTCTGTGCGCTAGCCGCACCGTGCGTATACTCACCGGCTACATAGTCCATGTAGGTGCATGGATCAAAATATCATCGTTATATTACCTCCGCTGCAGCACAGACGGGCCTGGTGTCTAGTAAGGCTCTCCAACAGTAAATACATCAGCCGATTCGTCGGCACCGTCCTTAACCTTGAGATACCCGTATAATACATTATCGATCAACCGCTGGTAGATTTGCGGAGCATTCTTAATGTCAAAGGGCATCCTATTCCACTTAAACAATCCGAACGGAGGGACAAACGCCAAAATCTGACGTGCTCGATCGGTCATAGACACGACCCGAAACCCACTCGACATATCCAAAGAGCAAAACCACAACTCTTTATCCAAATATTCGAGTAGATCAGAGATCAGGGCATTGGGTATACCATCAAACGCGTGAGTTGATTCACCGCACGATATTCGACACATAAGCGAATATCCACCCCATTCTTCTTCATGATGATCACTATAGGTGATGCCCAGGGTGACGTAGACGGCTGGATGATCTTAGTAGCCAATAGCCCCTTGATCAAGGCCGATAACTTCTCGCGAAATTGCGGAGCCTCCTTTCGACACTTTTGGTCGATCGGTAGCGCATTGCCTAAATCGATATCGCAAACCACTCCACTTGCAGCAGGAGGTAGCGCGTTCCCTTTCCCGATCAACAGATGTTTCTTCGTCCAAATTATATAGCGAAGCTGATCAATTTCTTCGGCCGTGTTGACCAAGGTATCACCGACTTGCAAATCGTCCTTAGTCACCTTTTCGGTACTTGCGGACACTTCAGGCAACGTAGCGAGCTGCTTCTCCGATTCTTCCACATACAAATCTCCGACTTCATGGTAACAAACTTGATCATCGATAGGGATTACACCGAATTCGCTATGATCGGCTGAGACGGGGTGACCACACATATCTTGACCAGGCGTATCTCTTGTAACAGGTTGTTCAACTCCGTGGTCCAAGGTCGGACCTCTCACTCCCGGCTCCTGATCTCATCGCTCTTGCCCCTCTTTCCCCTTTTGCGACCCTCCGGTTACCAATGCCACACATGTGACGATATGGTCTGTAGGTCGTACTAAAATACTTCGAGGAGTAGGATACTCCCTCTTCTCCACTAGGGGACCCTGATCGACACTTTCTGGATCATCATGTACAGAATCCTTAGAAGCTTGATACGCGAGATTTTGCCACTCCTTATAGCGATTGGATACCACCGAAACAAATTTAGGGCGACGGGGTATGTCATCTTTATTCATCCAGATACCTAAAATCGTATCGTCTTGCGCAATGATCGGATGATAAACGACGTTCGCAACACGCAGATATCGTAAATTACCCACGCCCCTAGTGATGGTGGGGACCCAATATCTTCCACGAGTAATCCACAACTTTCGAGAACGCTGATCACAATCCGGACCTCAGCATATCGACCTACTGGGATCTGTTCGTACTGATCAAGTTTCATGTAATTTCCACTCGATCCGTACAACTGTCGACGTCCTTATAATGGGATGATCACCTCATCAGGCAAACTTAGTGCACCATGGGCGACGTCTAATCTAACAACAGCTGGTATCATAAAATCCATACCCAATATAGCATCTTGACCGACAAGTTTGCCCACCCATGCATGGAAATAATAAACCAACGAGCCCGCTAACGTAATCTTGATTTTGGTGCGCCCTTCTGTGAGGTATGCACTTTCTCCAATGCCGACACATTCTTGCGTTTGACTGGTGTCGATCTGAGAACTCACCTTACGAGCAAAGGTTGAGTCGATGATCGACACTTCGGCACCAGAATCAAATAATAACGTGGCACGTTCGTTATTAATTTTACCGCTCGCCTTGGCTTGTTTAAACCATTTCTTTGGCGAGTGGTACTTCCAATATCCACGTGATTCAACCGGAAGTAGATCAACTTCCATGATCACCGGGGACCGAGAAAACTCATCAATACGGAAATTAGCCAAACGTGGTAAATCAGGCTGATCACATTTTTCATTATCTCTTTCTGCTGCTTGATCAGCCCTCTTCTTATCCACAAATGCAAAAATACACAAACAAGAACGCTCGTCTCGTACCAGATTCCAACCTGGAGAGCGTCTTAGCTTAACAAATCTTCGTCTTCCTTGGGTAACATTCCAGCATGCTTGGTAGGATTGTACCACTGGCGGATGCGATTGTAAAATTCTTCCATAGGGCACTTGCCCGCATCGTGAAATTCGCCGCATGATCGGCAGATGTACAAGCATTGATCGGTCGGATGTCCCTTCTTGCTACACTTCCGACAGGTCAGGCGCTTCCAGCAACGTAAATTATGGTGCCTGATCGGAACGTGAGTGCCGTCAATGTCACACACCACACCAGGGATTCCTCTTCTGACAAGAAAGGAGCGCTCGATAGCATTCCATGCCTCCTGATTGTCTACCTTTGGATATCTATAAAAAGGATAGATGAAAGGACGAAGGTATCAATACTTTCCAGAGTTAATAGCCGATGGAACATTAAAAGGTAAAACACCCACCCCACTGAACGCCTGGCAAACTCAGCAACGACTGCATCAACGAACTTTTCAGTCGCAGCAATGGCGGTTACCCGTGCCACCTTGAAAAGTTGGCCGATCGTCGCATAGCTACAGACATGGACCAGGCGGTAAAGACCAATGGCCACCTGGGTTGGCACTAACAGAGTAGCACCCCGATTGAGCAGATCCAACTGCAGTCGGGGCCGTAGTTGCTCCGCCAGCCACAAGAAATCCGCCTTGCACATCAGAAAAATTTTCGTAAATGTCTCTTCGTCAATAAAGCTATCCTCCCAGGGCGTCCACCTAGAAACCGTGAGACACTCGGTATTATCAAACTGCAAGGAGTGGTGACAAGACAGAGCCGCCAAGAAACCAATACCTAGCAGGTCGTTGAACGACCTGACGGGGTTGTCTCCGGATGGCCCGCTCGTTCTCTACCAGCAGGTGTATTCCGAGATGCATTCGCTTGCGTCGCCACCAGCAGATCACAGCCGTTGTGTCGTCCATCGTGCGACAGCTATAGAGGAAGGGTCGGAGAAGTAGTGGCGGAATGACGGATGAAGGGTAAGAGCAGGAAAAACGAATTGTGGCCGTGCGCTGTGGCCCCGAATACCCACCGGACAGGACGAACGAAACGAGAGAGAGCGGAATGGTTTTATTTTTTTTATGAACACAAAAGTTTTGAGGATGGTTTTGATTAGGTTTTTGAGTTTAAAAAAATTGTAAAAAGCGGCTTAAAAAGGCCAAGACTAAAATCAAAACTTTTTCAAAACTTTTTTCAAAACTCGTTTATAAAGGGTGCCTAAGACGGAGTTACTTCTCAATCTACCTACTTTAATAATACAATAAAATAAATAGGTGATGTACATATCGTCTGACTTGTAGGTGTTGAAGTGTGTGGGATTTGGTAATTGTAAGTTTCCGTGTTTCCCAGTGGTTTGAGAATTCATTTCCACAGGTTATGCCGTATCATAGTGGGTTAATTGCTGTTGAAAACTTGCAAAAGGTGTCATTTGGGAAGTATCTGAAATGCGTGTAAACATTCGCAAAATGCTTGGTGCAATTTGGTGCAATGGTATTGTCGGCTAATTTCCACCCTGTGGACTGCGGGTTCGACTCCCGCAACGGTCGAATATACAAAACCATCGAAACAAGCGAAATTCCAAAAGTAACAAAAGTAACCATATGAAGGAACATGGATCAGCGTAGAGAAATATCGGCGATTCCAGAATCAGCACCACAGTCCACGGGAGTACCGTAGATATCCAGGTAAGTACGAAATCGAAATTCATACGATAACGAAATCAGCATGCTGATTTCGTTAAAATCTTGCTGATTTGACTCGTAATTATAATCGTAAATAATGCTGTTCACACCCTGAGGTACCCTGCTGCTTCCAATCGGGAAGTACTGCTGATTTGACGTAAAACAAATATACCCTCGTGTTATCTAATAACTAATCTTACGGTTTTATTGATAAACCTAGCAACAAATTGCGCCACAGGGACGCGATGCGGCGTTGGAATCGCTCATGACTGAGAGAATGAAGCAGCTTTTGAAGGCCAAGGTACGTTTTTGTCGTCCAGATTGCGTGGGTGTGAGTGGCGGCCTTTTTACGATTATTACTTGATATAGTAGAAACTTGAAGACGAGTCCAAGGCGAACAGGATCTTCAACACTTGCGCATGGACAGTCGTTGGATCCGTGGAACTCGCGTCCTCCACAGCTTTCTTGGGCGCTGTCGAGCATAATCCACATAAAATATCGGCCGCGACCGTATTGTCGTCGTCACTTCGAGCATGCCCATGATTTCCTAGGTCATCACGTCGGCGATCGAGTGCTTACCGGGTTTGACGTGCATCATCTTGGCGGGACACTTACACTCGCCCCACACGCAGCAATATGTCGATGCTGCTTTCGACCATGGTACGGCGATCCCTGTCATTGTAGAACTGCGACTCTCTAAAATGAACCTATCGTTTCTGTCTCTATCCATCCCTCTATCCTTGCCTCTAGTTTACCAACATTACGGCGTACTCGATCGGATTTGGGCTCACGTCGGCACTGGATACGTTATGTTCCCAAGCGTACGGGGCCAAGCGCGTGCGCCAGATTGGCATCTACTTCCAGGCAGGCTTGCAGGTGCTCGGGACGTGTCTGGGCCCGATTGTGCTCGTGAATTGGTACTCGGAACCCTTTTTGCGCGTCATAGGGCAAGAGCCCGACAGGGCGCGGCTCGCCCAGCGCTTTTAGCGCTGGACATTGCCCGGTGTGCTCTTTGTCTTTGTCTACGAGCTCGTGCGCAAATTGCTGCAAGCGCAAACGATTGTCACGTCCTTGGTGGCCATCGCAGCGTATGGGAACCTCGTGACGATCGTGGCGGGGTACGTACTCGCGTACCATTCGTCCTTGGCTTTGACAGCATTGCGCTGGCGCGATCGTTGGGCAATATGGTGCTCCCCATGCTGCTCGTGCCGTACTTTTACCGTCATCCCCGCCACTTACGCCAGTGGTGGCGGGGCTGGAACCTGACAGAAGCGCGCGCCCACGTGACTCTTTTTTTACGATTAGACATCCCTGGCTTTTTCAGGATGGCCATGGAGTGGTGGGCGTACGAGCTCCTGACGCTCCTGGCCTGCGTCCGGCCGCACGCCGTCGTGGCCGTGAGTGCGCATGCCGTGGTCGTGAACGTGAACAACATCATTTACAAGGTCTTTGCTGGCCTCGCCGTGGCCGCCAACATCCGCGTTGGCACTTGTCTCGGCGCGAATCGACCCCAACAAGCCAAACTTGCGTGCACCTTCGCGCTCGTGCTGAAGCTCGCCATCTCGTTGACTTTCGCACTCGTCCTGTACGTCTCGCGTGGCGTCCTTCCACGACTGTTTCTCGACGATCCCGCGGGCATTGCGCGCGCCGCGCGTGTCTTGGTGATTTGGGCCCCATTAAAAGTCGTGGATGGCCTGAACGCCGTGGTTCAAGGCGTTTCGCGCGGCGTGGACAAGAAACAATTCGCCGCGCCGCGACTGTGAATGCGCTTGCGTACTATGTCTTTGGCATTCCACTTGCGGGAGTGCTTGGCTTTCACTTGACGCTCGAGGTCGAGGGCCTCTGGGTAGGCTTTGGCGTGGGCATTTCTGAGGCCGCTGCGCTCCAATTCTCCCTGCTCTTCAAGCACTGGCGATGGACAGATCTCGCGGACCAAGCGCAGAAGCGCACAGCTGAGTGAGTTCAAGACCATAAACTGATTTCCCTAGAAATACAAAGCGACGGATTGCAGCAGTCTTAAGTCAACGATTGTGATAGAATTAATTCTATCGATGGTGCTGAAGCGCCCCGAAATTCGGTCACGCAAGGTAGAGACATTCACAGATGGTACTGAGGATCGCTTCAATCGCCACTTCGTGCGAATCGTCCCGTGTCTCTTCCTTGTCACTCGGATCGACGCTGCTCTCCGTGCCCAGCGCAATAAAATCCCCCAGCAACGTACACAACAAGGCAATACCCTTTTGTTGAATCATTTCCGCGATCGTCTCGGCGTTCTTGCGCACAAAACGCTTCAGACAGCTCACGGCTTCCACACGCATTTCGAGGGACGACGGGGCCTCGTGGGATAGAAACGCGAGGAGACTCGACCCTCCTCCAGCTCTACAGAGTGCATTCTGACACGCCGTGGACTGACAAAGGTGATAAAAGAGTCGAAGCGCCATGCGCTTTATATCGGACGCACACTTTGACCCATTTGCTGCTCCGCAACGGGATTCCCCATGACCTTGACGAGATCGGCGCACGCTCCCGACTGGGCAAAGGCTTCACCGGTTGACACTTCGTTGCCCGCGCTATTCTCGAGCTCTATGAGATTCGAGAGCATCTCGAGCGTCGCTTGCTGTAACGGCTCGGCGTCCGTATGGAGCAATTGAATGAAGGAAGCGACGCCACCCGCAGCGTCGACATCGTTCAGCTGCGCAATGCGGTGCAACCCCATCTTGCCATTCGTCTCGGGTCGTCCCGTCGACAGTGTCATGGCCAATTGCATCATTTGTTCCACCTTTCCATCCACGGTCGAGCCCGGATCGTCCACTTTGCGCCGCAGCGCGACAATACTAAAGAAATCACCCGCTTGGACGTTCCGATAACATCGCGTGCACACCGCTTGTTCCTTTGCACACCGCTTGTTCCTTTGCACACGGCTTGCTCCTTCTCGTAGCCAGGGGCGTCAATCGGGAGCTTCACCTTGTGCGACGTACACTCAGCGCACGAAATGTTGCCACAGAGACGACAGTGAGGCCGTAAACTCCTCAGCGCGATGCTGTGAGGGTGATAAAATAGCGCGTGATTGGAAAAGTGATGAGGAAAGCGGGTATTTCGTTCTGCTTATTTTGAGGCAAGAATCCGGCTGATTTCGTTAAATTTAATGGACGAAATCAGCTACCTTACCTTAGAGGTTGCTGATTTTGTTTAGATTCACTTAAATTATAACGTTTATTTTACAAAACCAGCAGACCTAAATCAGTAGCTAATTCTCCTAGGTGTGACCCCCCCTAATGGTGAAAACCGCTAATCCACGCTTGGTGTCACGGATGGCAGCGGGAAATTGTGATCGTAAATATCCAGATAAGCAAAATTCCACTGAAATTGAAAACTGTCGTAACTTGAACAGGAGAGTAGCCAATGACGACACTGAGGACCAAGACGATCTTGAAGGGGTGATTCTGGCAGCAATCGCGCCGGGAGGGTCGCTGAGATCTACCGCCACCGCTTTCAGGATCGTTCCCGACAGGGAGGGGAGGCCTGAGGGTGTCAATGGTGAAACTCGAAAGTTGACGCTTGATGTCGTGGACGGTAGCGAGACGATGGTGTTGCTGGTGAAGGTAAGTTCATAGTAATCCCGACAGCGCAAGTGTCACTCACGTAGCGGAGTATCGTCTTGGTGGCACGGAACTGGTGGCTGACGGTGGATTACCATTGCTTCCGGACAGAAACCGCACGTGGAAGAGAGCGGCATTTTCCCTCATGAATCCACCAAGCGACGGGCTCCGCTCAAGCTCCTGGAGCAGACGATGCAGCGAGGCTTGTTGCAGTTCGTCGTAACGTCGGCGGAGGCAAACACGCACGTGGGCACTGAAGGTTGTGTAGATCACGCGCAATGCTGGGATGGCTGGCATCGGTGCACGACCGATGAACAGCCTGCTATTACGGTCGGTCCACAGCAAGTGCATAGTGACCGACCGGAGAATTTGCCACATGTCTTCAATCTCTGACTGGTCGTTTTTCCATTTGGCCACGATACTTGGTAGGCGACCGAGAACGATCTGGTTCGAGCTGGGTGGACTAGTAAAGATGGCCGTCCAGTCTCGAGCGATGATGAACCACAAGGCAAGAGTGAGAGCACAGTCAAAGAACAAGTTCCGCTCCGTCTCAACGGAGTTACATCCATCCCGGGGACAGTAGATGATATCTGGGATTGTAGCCGACATAAAGGAGAACCGTGATCGAACTGGAAGCAACCGGAAGGCGACCCGGAATTGCAAATCCTCGTAAATCGGCAGGAGGAGACGCCGTAGATGCTTCCGCAGCCGTACGAAACGCTTCACGTCCGCTTCAGACGCTCTGCTGTCATGCAAGACAATTGGGTGGGGCCTGATGGGAGTTTCCGGCTTCTGGAGAAGCCTCAAAACTTGTGATCGAGAGACGCGCGACACAACGAAATGCTGGCCATTGACGCTGACTCCAGCGTAGGACGCAGTGTTGGTAGCCGCCCTTGGTAGAATGTCGACTGCGCTCGCGTCACAGAGTTCAGAACTCGTCGAAATACTTGCGTCAGCTCTTGATGCAGCTTCTTTAGCCACCGAAACTGCTGTTACGGCCGAACTGCAGTGTGCATGTAGTCGATGTGAGATTCGGCGAAGCTGTCTTCCAAAGGCCAGCGCCCATCATCACACAACATGTCCGCCAGGGCCCTCAGTCGGAAGACACATGCAATGTGACGGCGGAAGCTGCGTTGCGGTTCAGCTACCATGCACAAGCTGCGGCGGGGACTAATGCGATCAACATCGCGCGACCGAGGATCATACTGGAAAGTCGGGTCACCGTGGAACCAGATTGGCTCCTGCAGTGCATATGCAAGTCGCTCGTCTTGCTGGAGTTCTTGCCACGTGACCGGCCACTAAATTAAAAAAAAATCGCTAACCAATACCGCCGCGTCGTGCGCCACCAAGTAGACAGGCAAGCTCAGGTGAGGTCGCAACCGTGACGCCGGGGGTTCACGGTCAGAAACTCGAGGTGCTTCCGTGGACCCCAGTCCGAAAAGAAACCTGCAAGGAGCTGCATGCCTGGTCTATCCCAGTTGCAGACGGCCAGGCCGGAGTCGCGCACAAACCGTAAAAGTAGCTGGATACGCTGTCGTTTTACCCGCTCTCCAACGTTTGGGATCTGGAGCCCACCATCATCACGGCGCTTGCGAAGAAACTCGTTCGGGTGTAGCTGGAAGTACCGCTCTCCGCGTTTATAACGTTTGCCGAGGACGAAGCGATGTAGAGCAGCTTGCCATTGGTTCCGAAGACGGTGAGGCACTACAACGTGCCCAGTGTAGTGCCACATCCGAGACAAGACCATTGTCTGGGAAATGAGAAGGCGACCCGCAATCGTACGCGCTCGCCGATGCCACGACTGAAAACCATCGTGGAACCGCTTGTCGAGGAACTGGACAATCTGGTCGTCTGTGGAGCGTTGGTCGAAGAGCCGACCAAAACACTTTACGACGTCCTAGAAGCCCAACGACTGGAGATCACCCATTGGAGGCGCGGACTTCGACCTATTGAGGCTCATCAACACGCACTTGGTTCTGTTGATTCTCGCACCCGACCCCCTGCAATATTCGTCCACAAGGTCGAGCTGTGCTTGGACTCCTGCTCGAGAGTTGCTAAGCAGCGTGAAGTCGTCAGCAAAGAAGATTCTGGTCACTATGAAGTCATTGTTGATGCATATCCCATACTCTTCGTACCGCCGGAGCAAATTCCCAAGCGGCTCGATCACGAGAAGAAACAACAAAGCCGAGAGAGGATCCCCTTGTTTGACTCCGCGTGTCGGTTCGATGGCTTCTTGCACATGACCATTGATCATGAGACGAGCTTGCGGTCGCGTATACAGGAGTTGAACCCAGCGTAAGAACTCGCCACCACAGACCATCCGGACGAGGACTTTAAACATGTAGGTCACGTTGACCTGATCGGAAGCTTTCTAGAAGTCGAGGAACACTGCGTACCCTTCTTCATCCCACTTCGTCACCAGGTCATGGAGATCCGACATGAACCGGACGTGATGATGGAGTTACCGACCTTTCGCAAAATCCTTCTGGTCAGGATGGATGAGCTTGGGCAGGTATGCTTGTAGCCGGAAGGCAAGCACCTTCGAGAGCGCCTTGACATCAACCCCCATGAGCGCGATGGGTCGGTAGTTCCCCGGATTTGCATGCTTGCCCTTCTTGTGTAAAAAACTGATTGCAGATTGACTTTGGCATGGGAGAAGTTTGCTGCGATCTATCTGGAAGTTAAACACGATTGCGATACACTCCCGAACACGTCCGGTGCGACTTGGTAGAAGGCCGCCGTGAAGCCATCCATACCGGGTGCGGAATGATCCCGCATCTTTCGAATGGATGTAGCCAGGTCGCTGGCAGTAATGGGAGCATTGAGCTCTGACGCTTCGTCGGACGATAGTGTCTTATCGATGGTCCTGATCAGACGCTCCATGCCCGCGGCATTTGGGTTGTGTGGATGACCAGCTGAACTTACTGGATCCCCCATTATCGAGCCCCAGTCCCGAAACATCTCGGATATGTCCGCTGGATTATTCAACAGGTCTCCATCCGCCTTCCGTACCTCCTCGATCCTTACACGACGGAGAGAACCGTCAAGCGGTCGGAAGAAGTACTTGGACGAAGTCTCTGACACGGAATCCTGGAAGTCAAAAGCAGTGTCTTGGTTGTACGCCCGAGATGTACAAAAACAGTCGTTGTATGTCTGCAGCGCTGTCTGGAACGCGATATGCGATGCCTCGCCACCATCTCGTCGTTACCTCTCTTCTGCAGTGGTGAGCGTTCTGTGTGCCGCACGAACTGCTATCTCCTGTTGGCCTCGCAACCGCATGTCTAATGCTTGGATCAGCTTGCGTGTCTCGCGCTTCCAGCGATGCCACGTCTTTCCTGGGTTGGACGACTGGCGTAATTGTTGCCGAACATCGTGTGCTTCAGCTTCTATATCCTGGACGACATCCGGATAGTCAAGTAGCTTCGCTGGAAAATGCCAGAACCCCCGCCCGTGAAGCTTCGCCATAGATCGGAGAATCACGTGATGCTCTAGGTGATCTCCAGCGCCCCTTGGTTCAAAATACTTGGAATCACCGTAGACGGCTCCGCAGAACTCGTTCTAGAGCAAGATGTAGTCAAGCCGATTACGTCGAGGATGCGACCGGTGAAGACACGCTCGTCTGGGTGGTGGATCCGCCACGCGTCAACGACGCCGAGTTGGCCAATCCAGCTTAGACATGCGCTCCTTCCCGTAGATGCTGCTGAACGAGTCCCGGACGCGTCAACAATCGGGTCGAGTGGTTTGTTTAGGTCACCCAGAACGATGTGCGTGGAGTTACTTCCAAACACTTCTACTGGAAGATGGTTGAAAAATACCGCCTTCTCTTCGTTATCCACCGGAGAGTACACGTTTTGGATAAAGATCGAGGCGTGATTGACTACAACTTCAACTACCAGGTACCGGCCAAAAACAGACAGCTCTGGGAGCTCCTTTGCTGTCTCGTACCCTGGAAAGTCAGACCGCAGCACTGTGAGGACTCCCCCCCAGATCGGTTAGGTTGCGCCACGAGGGATGAAGCGTTGTGGTCGTTGACGAACAACTTGTGCTGGAAGCGTGCATCGTGGTTGAAGGCAAGTGTGGCGAGATGATGGGAGTCTCGAAGTTTGGTTTCTTGGACACAAGAGAGGCTGTGTTTCATCAGCATATTCTCGATGAATAGGTGGCCATTCTTCTTGATCCCGTTGGCGTTGACAGTCAGGAGACTGACACCATCCCACGAGACTGGTCCACTCCTCTCTCTTGGGTCCAACTTAGCACTCAAATTGCACCGTCCCAGTCACAAGTACTGGCGGCTTTCTTTACACTGCCTTCAGTTGCAGAATTGCTTCGTCAGCTTGGAAAACAGTTCACAGTCACGGAGATACTCGAGCTCATAGAGCAGCGAGACTTGCCATTGGAGCGTCTTCCAAACGTCAAAGCACTGGGCGCCCAACCCGGACCGCAACAAACTCAGCAGCATATTCGGGTGAAGGAGACGGCAGATGATAGCCGGGATCCATGCAACCGGGTGGCCAGTTAGGCGCTGGATCCATATGTATTTCATGAAGACTTGAGGAGCCGTGCACATCAGCATTACCTCTAACAGCGCCTGCGCGCGCGTTGCACGCAGCATTGTTTTGATGGCTGGATCCCTCCACCAGCCGGCAGCCACGATGAAGAGCTCTTCACGAGTCTTCGGTAGTTTGGTTCCGAAGTATTTCGCCCACTTGTGAGCGAAAGTCGTCGTTGTTGACGGGTCGGAAGCACTCAACACACGGTTCAGCAGGTGCAGTTGCGAAACTTCCGAAACACTGTGCTTGGTCTCGCTCATCTCGGCCAGCAATGCAGCTTTGAAAGCGAGCGGAGCCTTCGAGGACGCCATGAAGCACAGCGTGTTCGGATTGTTCGTTTTCCGCATCGTGTTGCGGAGCCCAGCGACACGAGCGTCAGCAGCGGCGAGTTGCGTCGGCTTTAGCTGGAGGTTGGCAGTCTCCTCCGCGTCCTCGAGCGCGGCTACCGCCTCTTGGATTGGTATCGCCTGCTTCGTTCTCTTCACGGAAGTGTGGTCCTTGAAGAGAAAGTGGCTCGCCTCGGTACTCTTGTGCACAGTTTCAGGGAAGGTTACCTTGCGTGGAACAATCTATAACCGCACCGGGGTACTGTCACTGACCACCGCACGCCGGCACTCAAAGTCAACTTCGACTTGTTCGAGAACTGCGAAGTAGTTGCTCGTCGTGATACCGCCGACAGGATTGGGCTTGCCTTTCTGGAGCATGTTCGCGAAGTTGTCAGTACTGCGAGTGCTCTTGCCCTTCGGCTTCTTTACACTGTCCTTGGAGGTCTCGTGTCACTTTGGTTCTCCGTGTTCGACCCGAGAAGAAGCGTGCTGGAGTGTAACCCGCCGGATTTAGGTGTATAGACAACCAGAGCCTTCTCTTGAGTCTTCCCTATCGGACTACCGGGTGGCGTCAACACTGATCCCGCATTTGTGTCCAAGGAGAGGACACTGACGGCATCGTCGTTTGGTCCCCGTTTTCTGGGTGTTGACGCGCCTTGTTTGACTACATCGGCGTTCGACTTCCGTCCTCCACCCTCTTTTTTGACTGCGCTTCCACTCCTTCTCCAGTCGTTGGATATCGAGCTGCGTCTAAGGATAGAGCATGCGGTGAGCGCTGGCCAAAACCGAGGCGCTGGGACGGAAACGTAGCATCTCGCCCCAGAGCTGGATAGACACGACCCCCAAATACGATCTGCTCGCAGACCTTCCCGCCTACCATCAGCGCGTCAGGACATCGGCTTGCGCGTAATAGATGCTAAACGTCGCGGTCGTAAGGCCTGTCGAGAGACAGACGTCGCGGAACGTAGCATATAAGGGATGTGCCCCGAGTTCATGAAAGGTCTCCACCATTGCTTGGTCGTCAAAATCGCTTACGACACTGGACACGTCGAGATAATACCGATCAGCGAGAATGTCGAAATCTGAGAACCGGTACTTTTCACCGAGTATCTTGACTTCTTGAAGCGCCAGCGCTTCGCACGCAGCGCGAGTCTTAACTTTTACACGGAGTGCACCATCGCGGCCTTTCTAGATCTGCCCGATCTGGACGGATAGGGTCTGCTCTTTAACTACGTGGTTTCCGTTGTCCTTGAGAAAGGAGTTTGCAATCTTCGTGATATTTGTGCGTTCGAAAGCATGCCGCGTGTCGATCTTCATCACGTATTTGGCTCGAGGAAGTTCGTATGGACGGGCATGGGCGATCGAGGTGGACACTGTTTCCTTGCTCTCGCCGGAGTCGTAGAGAGCTTCAATGGCGTCAATATCGATAGCCCGGTAGAGCGGGAACGTAAGTTGCGCGAAGACCGGAACAGGCGCTTTGTCGCGGCGGATCTCGGCATCGCGCTTGAGAAGCGCGCGGAGCGACATTGGGTTCGCTCTCGCAGTTGAGGGGTTGGGGCGGCAGCACCACCGTCATCGTTTGCCTCAGTGGGGATGTCCGCTGGAGCTGATGGCGGTGCCACCGTCGTTTCGTCTTACGACCCTTCATCGACGTTCATTGGTGATGTCGTGTCGCGGAGAATCACGGACATGCCAGCACCGGCGTCGACGGTGCGCACCTCGAGGTCTTCGTCGACGGCATCGTCGACTGTTCAAGTTGGTGTCGCAAGAGACTGGGCGCTTGATGAGTCCGGTGCGGAAACGGTTTGTTCGACGACAGCTGGTGCGACAGAAACGGGACCGGTCAGCTGCTCGGGACGGGCAGATACCACGGTATCCATCGGTTCCGAGGATGGGACACTCGCGTCGACCTGATTCACTGGACTTATCTTGAAGGTGATTGTGTGGTGAAGTGTACCACAAATTTGGTCACTTTTGGTCAAGGCAGTTGGTCGAATTTCGGATTGGTCTAAACAAGGGGGGCTTTTTAGCCTATCAAATTCAAGGAGTATCAAGAACGCTGGTCTTGGGTGAGTCACCTGACATTGGGTATTTTACATAATTTTGTGTGGGTACATTAGGGACCATAGGGAGGTAGTATTATTGGTTAGTTGCGGTTTTTCCAAGTAAGAGTCTTTTGGTTGCGGATTTTCCAAGTAAGAGTCTTTTGGTTGCGGTTTTTCCAAGTAAGAGTCTTTTGGTTGCGGATTTCCAAGTAAGAATCTTTTGGTTGCGGTTTTTCCGATTAAGAGTCTTTTTGTTGCGGTTTTTCCAAGTCTACACCGCAGCAAGGGGTCGCCGTTTTCTTTTTTTTTACGTACATTAGTCGCCTCCGCCCACCGCGGAGTGTTTGGGGGCAGAGGGTTGAATTATCCCCTCTCGCCTATTATACCCGGTCTGGACGCGCCGCACGCGCACTGTGGCCACCGGAAGTCCCTCGACGGGAGTACGATTTGGCGATCTCGACACTTTAAGTCAAGTACGTTTGGAACGTGCTATTCACTCGATTGGTCTTTACGTGGAGATATCGTTTGTGGAGTTCACGGGCATATTGGGTCTTCACGTGGACATATTGGCTCATTTTAACATTGGTTGGAGTTTAGACCGGTTTTGGTCTTCTCTCATATTAGTCAGGGGCTAGACCGGTTGATTGGTCTACCCTCTATTATTTCGTATTGGTCAGGTCTAGATCTTTTGGACGATAGACCTATTGGAATCTATCTTTCGGAAGTGTTTCTGGTCTGTACGTACCTGGGGTGAAGAGTTCCGCCATAGGTACACTTAGCCAGCACGGTCTCATATTCAAGACCGAATCAAATCGATCTGCGATCCCGATCCACCGAGTGTGTAACTAGCCCACTCCTCCAATGGGTACACAAGGTGAGATGGTCTTAAGTGAATCGGACCAAGTGTCTCTGGATGATGACCGGTCGTCTACCAGCAGCGGACGATCGGACCAGATTTCGAATGGAGGTCCGCGGGGTACCCCTTCCCCGTAAGTTGGAAGGCTGGGCATGATGGTGGTGATCAGGTTGTCGATACAAATGTATTCGATTTCGAACTTGACTTCACCACAATGGTTCTCGTGCCCGGATCACTTGGTGATCGTGGATATCACCGCGAGGTGTCATCAAAGATTGAATTTGAAGATTTGAATTTGGAATCGTTCTGGAGAGGGCGTAAGGAAAGGATATCACCTTACGTCTTCGTTCTCGATAAAGATGGAGATGTCCGGTCTGGCCTGGTGGATGACCAGATCGGGATTAATAATTTTTTTCCTCCCCAAAAGGCTCCCACCGGAGCCGATCGGGACTATAGCAAGTCATGCTATAGTCCCGGAAAGGAACAGGACCTTGGTCTTGATACTATTGATGTGCATAAAAAAGTTGATGGAAAATCAAAAGACGAAAAATACTTGGAAGCTGATCAGAACGATCAGACCAAACTCCCCAAGGTCCCCAAGCTAACCAAGATTCCCAAGAAAGGGTTGGGAATGCCGGCCGACGAAGACGACCTCGAAGAAAAGTCTCAGGTCGGAGATGGAGGCATCACTGAAGAAGACCTAAAGAAGATGTACTACATTTTTGAGCTGAAACGATTTGTTCTTTTTGACGTGGTCTTTCGGGTGTTGAACCTCCAGATCCACGACCGTCGTCTTGGTCCCACTACCGAGCCGGTCCAGAGTGATCGCCCATTACTGTTGGTGAAAAACTTGGTGGCGATGTTGGCGGAGGTTGGCATTAAAATGCAGAACCCCGCCGATGTCCAAAAACTATTTGAATTTGAGACTTGGAGGCTGAAATCGTCGATGTCGACCTTCCACGACCATTTGGTCCCACTGGTGGGGGCGGGTCGCCGCCCAACTCCCACCGCAGCAGGAAGGTCGCTGAAGCCCCCACAGCGCTTGTCGACATTGGTTCTGATGACGAATCGGTTTATCAGTCTCCACCGGCCTCTAACAGCTCATCAGAGTTGGAGACCGGTGTCGAGCGGATGACCGTGGGGGTGGACCATGCCCAGCCTGAACAAAAAAGGGACATGCGGCAGCAAAGGGCTGCTTGCCAGTCGGGGCTCCAGCGACCCCCACAGGTCTCATTCCGCAAAAGGAGGGTATCAACACGTTGCCCATGACTCCAGCTAACGTCCAAACCATGTTTGAGACGATGATGGAGCGTTTAATGGAATACCGCGTAAGACCAGCTCTGCGGCCACATGCCCAAGACCGGTCTACCCAGCAAAGTGCCAATGTTTGCCGAGATGTGGATATGGAATCGGTAACATCTGTGGACAAGCCCACTCGAAGTGGTAAGAAAGTCGGCAAAGGGAAGCGCAAGCCGCAACCGGCCAGACCGCGTAGACCAAGTAAGACAAGTGACTGTGACATGGAGTCTGTCGGCGGTCTTGACGACCACTGTGGGTCAGACGGTACGGGCGCTGGCAAGCCACGCAAAGCTAACCTAGCCTCCACTATTGCTTACGACTTTGGATCTGCTGCGATTCCGCGCATCCGTATGGCCGCGACGACCGACCTCAAGGACTTCACTGGCAAGGATACTGATGAAGACCAGGGCCGGTCTTGGTTCGGTCGGGTCAAGTCTGCGTTCCTGCGAGACCAGACCCCGAAAAGTGAAAGGTGTCTGATTCTCCGGGATTTGTTGAAAGGACCGGCTGCCAACTGGATCCAACAGTTAGGTCGGGATGTCCGGTCTGACTGGGACCAGCTATGTGCAGAGTTTGAAGCGCAATATTGTAACTCCGGATTTTCGAGTGCCCGCAAGTATCACCATATGCAGAAGCGGAGCGACGAGACACCGATCGAATATTTGCATCGGTTGAACGTGGCTGCACTTCGTGCCGGCATAACAATTAAAGAGAATAACCCGCCGAACGGTGCTGCTCTGGAACATTTGGGTCACTACATTAGTACCCTGGACGATCAAGAACTGGCGGACCAGCTTACTCTGCTGCGTCTTAGGGACGCGGGTGAAGTCGAACCGACCCTGAGGACGTTACAACAGTCGCGTAGTATGAGAGCGAAGACCTCTGGTGGATCAGGTCGCTATCGTTCCAAGACCCAGACCGATCCGGTCAAGAGACCTTGGACCAGACCGACCCGAGCGGTCAAGTCAATTGTAGCTGATGACAGCACGGGGTCAGAAGGGGAAAGTGGAAGTCCATCCAGCCAGGAGTCATCGGATGAATACCAGTATCGTTACGTCTATGTTGCGGGACCTTCCCCAAAGACCAGGTCGAAGCCCGACCAGGTAGACCGGAAGGGAAGGAACGGAAGCAAGTCCGATCCGGACCGACCTCGTCAGAAGTGCTACCACTGTGGGTCGAGCAAACATGATGGTCCAAACTGCTGGAAGAAGATGGTGTGCAAGAAGTGCGAGAGACGCGGCCACCCGACTGACCACTGCCTTTTCGTATGCAAGTCATGTGGAGAGCACGAGCCGGCCACTGCAAGATTGAAGAATTTTTTAACATGATACGCAAGTGGTACGTGCCGGACAAGCACGCGGGGATGCTGCCGCCGGACGCAGAAAAGATGTTAAACTAGAACGCTCGCCAGGTTGGAATCTGGATCGAGCCGAGCCTTCTACGGTTCACATCTATGCATATGTCGGCAAGGAGGATAAGACCGACAATACACGTTCTATTCCAAATTGCGTCGACCGAGACCACCCGGTCTACAGTCTGAAGACCGATGAGTACTCCCGTACTAAGGTGGTTATACAGTTGGACTTGCTGCCTGGAGAATCCCGCGGATACCGGAAGTATCACGCGCCTGATAAATGGTTCAAGCAGCCAAAAGCCTGTGGCAAGATTAATAACCAGAAGGCGACGATGTTGTTCGACTATGGAGCTGAAGTCTCGATAATCGACTCCGCCTTTGCTCGTAAGGTCGGATGTCGTATAGACGATACCCAGAGACAGGAATGCGTCGGGATCGGCGAAAACTCTTATATGACCGAAGGAAGAACGCGTGTGAAGATTACTTTGTCGGGATCGCTGGTCTACTTTTTCAGCGCTTGGGTTGGCAAGTTGGCTGGTCAAGACGCTTTACTAGGAATGGATTTCATGGTCCCAGTTGGTATTCGCCTAGACCTTTCACATGGAGTGCTTACGCTCCCGGATGTGGTCCAGGTCCAGTTGGCTGGTCGAAGACCTCTGTATGGTTCGTATAACGATCTGGTCCGCTGGGACCAAGACCTCACTATCCCAGTTGGTCGGTCTGCCGATACCCCGGTTGAGAAAGAGGAAGTTGTGGATGACCAGGGGCGATCGGTGGGTCTCGACCTTTGTAAAGAGTGCTGGTCGACGTGATTTTGTCCGTGTTACCAATATCGGTGACAAGCCGCTGACACTGGACAATAACACTATTGTCGGCATGTGGTTAGCAGAAGGGAAGGTACCAAGGAAGATGGGGTTCGTCTCGATTGGGTCGAGGCGGTATGTCGAGTGCAAAACCTGGCGTACCAATAGACCACCGATCTTATCAGCGATGATGGGTCGGTGGAAGAGGATACCTCACCTTTAGTGGAAAGACCAAGTTATGTCACCCCAAAAAAGATGTTGGTCCGAAGAAAGGCGACGCAGTCACCAGGAACGGTGGATCATCAAGTAGACGATCCAAGGTTAGTCAACGTGGTGTCAGCACAAGACCAGGCGACAGCGGAGCAAGAAACGGAAGAAGGGGAACATGAAATTGCTAGGTCGGACCATGACGGTATTCCTAATCAGACCGATATCAGTGAAGGACAGCCCGTCGATCAAAGACCAGGGGCGTTCAGACGGTCCAGATGGTCTAGGTGATATCGCCCCAGAAGATGAACAAGTCTGTATACATGAAGGCGGGGAACAGTACATTCAGGAGCTGGAAAGACAAATGGCAGTCCTCCCTGAAGTGTCTGCCGACTCGCCCGAAGTTACAATGGATGATTTACAAGTGGGTGATCAAGACCTTAACAGTCCAGACCAGATCGAGCAGTTGAAGAATATCATATGGAAGAAAAGACATCTGCTGATCGGAAAGGGCAATGCCTTACCACCTGCAGCCCGTGGTGCGATTTGCGATATTGACGTTGGAGATGCCAAGCCGATTGCTCAGCGATGTCGACGCGTGGCGCCACAGTACCGGGAAAAGCTTTCTGATCTTATCAAAGGACTGTTGGCTACCAAGATTATTAGACCGTCGACCTCGCCATGGGCCTCGCCGATCGTAATTGTTATCAAGAAAAACGGCGTCGACATTAGGTTGTGCATCGACTATCGGCTGGTAAATCGGTTAAGTAAACTCATGGTTTACCCGATGCCGCTGATTAATGATTTGTTGGAAGACCTGGACAAGACCTTGTGGTATTGTTCGCTGGACATGGCAAGTGGATTTTGGGTGGTCTCGATGACTGATCGAGCCCGTGAGATTTCCGCATTTGTGACACCGTTTGGTTTTTTCGAGTGGAATCGTATGCCGTTCGGTCTGAAGAACGCGCCCCAAATCTATCAAAGGCTGATAGATAACGCATTGTACGGACACTTCAAGATCAAGACCGATCGGGACCCCGTTGAAATTATGATGTGCTTAGAGAGGGTGAACCCGATTGGGAAAGAGGACCGTCCGTTCTAGGGAGGCGGTCGTACATCGACGACATTCTGATACCTGCCTCGTCATGGAACGATCTGTGCGAGAAGGTTGAACGATTGTTAGAGACATGCGACCGCTGGATCATGTCTATCAGTGCCATGAAAAGTTTTTGGGGTATGTCCAAGGTCGCCTATTTAGGCCATATGGTCTCGAACAATGGTCTAGAGGCTAATCCCAAGGACCTGGATTCGCTGAGTAACCTCCCGTTCCCCAGATCGCTGGAGGCAATGCAGTCCTTCCTGGGAAGCTTGAATTATTATAGCCGATTCATTGAAGACTTTGCTGTCTACGCGGCTGTGCTGTACGAGCTCCGGGAAGTTGACTATCATATGTTGCGCGAAGGAGATCGGTCAACTTTACAGGAGGGCGCCGACTCTGGTCTTGATGCAGTTTGTCCGCAAGTGGAGGCCGAAGATCATATGAAGCGTGCACAGTTTGCCTTTGGTATTTTGAAGGTTAAGATGGCGACGGCACCGATTCTCAAGCATTTCGCTCCCGAAAAAGTACCGACCATTATTGTATATGCCAGTAAGTGGGCTATCTCAGCCACTTTAGTGCAAGATCACGATGGTGTGTACCATCCAGTCAAGTTTACGAGCCGGACGCTAAAACCAAATGAAGTGAACTATGGAATTGTCGAGAAAGAAGTTCTGGCGTTGCTACGAATTCTGGATGTGTGTTACAACCTGCTGGTCGGCCGACCTATAAAGGTCCTGTCAAGACGGTCTACTTTGGCGTGGCTATTATCAGCCAATGGGATGGACTGACGTCTAGGCAGATGGTCGGCGGTCTTGTCGCAGTGGACCCTCGAGGTCGTTAAGTGCACCAGGGGCGAGGAAGAGATATTGGGCACATTAGCTGCCAGTATCACCCCTCGGTCTGAAGTGGACGAGGCATTGATAGCGATTGCCCCGAGGAAGCAACCTCGGCAGTCAGTTTCGAGACCGCCCCCGACCGTCGACTATGATGAAGAGCTCTTGGTCTTAAGTTTTGACGGATCGTCAAGCGTGAAGAAGAAGGTCGGCGCCTATAGTACTATAGTGTGGAAGTTGCCACAATGGTCTATAGTTGCAGCCGCTGCTGATTTCACGCCGGATATTACGGTTAACGAGGCGGAGTACCGAGGTCTACTTCTATGTCTGGACCTGCTGTCGTCGCAAGAGAAGGGGCGAGTCATCATATGTGGTGACTCGAACCTAGTGATCAGGCAGGTCACTGGAGAGATCGACTGCAAGGCCCCACGACTAAGGACGCTAAATGATCGGGTAATGAAGGCATTGAAAGACCGTCCCAACCACGAGCTGTTGCACGTGAAACGGGACTGGAACAGAAGTGCCGACTACCTCGCGACCAAGGCCATGCAAGACCAGACCGGGGCTACGATCACCGAGAAGGCCGTTCTGGATGAATTGATGAATATAAACAGGCTCCCAGAAGTGATCGGACCCAAGAAAGCCCCAGTCCAGGTGCATGTAATGGTCTCGACTAGATCGAAAGCTCAGAAGTCTCACCGACCGTTCCCGAAGGAAAGTTTGAACGAATATGCAGTGCAACAGTTAAGGATGGAACGGATCCTCAAGGCGCAGGACGAAGAAGAATGGATTATGAACCTGAAGACCTACCTGCGTGGTGAACTGTCCAAGTTGACGAACGATCAAGCGAAAGAGTGCATCAAGATCGCGGATAGCTACGAAGTGGATGATAATGGAATATTGTATTACTGCCGCGATTCCGACCAAGGCAGTGCAGACCGGTACCGACTGGCGAAATTGGTGATCCCCGAGTTGCTGCAGCCGGATGTCCTTCATCACTATCAAGTGAGTCTAGAAGGGGAACATCAGGGCATAGGCAGGACCTATCACAAGATCAGGTCCCACTTCCACTGGAGAGGTCTTTTCCGCAGTGTGCAGAAATATGTGGGCTGTTGCACGGATTGCGAGACCGGAAAGGGTAGACCGGTAATCAAGGGGCGATCGCCCGGAAATATCGAAGCTACCTACCCTTTCCAGGTCATAGCGATGGACCACATACCGTCACTGCCTAGATCGACGCGCGGCAACACTGAGCTGCTGATCTGGGTAGACCTGTTACCGGTCTAGTTATTGCGAAGGCAAGTGCATCTCGGTCTGCGGAGCAGATCGCCCAGAGCTACGAAGAATGTGTGTTCCGAAGATTCGGCGCCAGCAAGGTCATCAGGCACGATCGGGAACCCGGTTTTATGGCCGAGGTGTTCCGGTCGTTCAATAAAATGCTGGGCCAGAAACAGAGTGCGACGATGGCATATCGTCCGCAAGCAAATGGATCGGCGGAACGCATGGTGCAGACCATAACGAGAGCGATCAAGATGTACGTTGCTGATCCAGAACAGCGAGATTGGGACGAGTATGCAGAAAGGCTGGTATTTGCACTCAACTAGTCGACCGATCGGGTCCGAGGAGAAACGCCTTTTTATCTGACATATGAATGGGACCCTCGGTCGACACTGGAAGCTGCGATACCTATCGGTTGCACCCGGACCCGCTATCGCGATGCTTGACGCTGGCGCATGCAGGTCCAGAAACACTACCAGCATGCAAAAAAGTCGCCAACGAAAATCTGCGTCAGGCCACACAAGACCGGGTAGACCGGACCAATGACCAGGTCCGACTCCACGGTATAGAACCAAGGGCGAGGGTATGGCTATACCTAGAACGAGTGAAAGAGGGCTATGCGAAGAAGCTGGCTTACATGTGTCACGGCCCTTTCCGTGTTGCCGAGCTGATCGGTGATCACGTTGCCCGTCTAGTAACAACTGGTACAGATTACAAGGTCTTACCGATTGTGCATGTTTCCAAGTTGAAGCTGGTCCGAGAATTTCCTGATCGACCCAAAACTCCCTGTCTGGTAGACGAAGAAAAAAGATTTGATTTCGATGAAGCGTTACTGACGGAGGACAGTTGGGAACGACCATTAGAGGAAGACGAGTTTGAAGTGGAGAAGGTCTTGGATGTTCGGTCGACCAAGAAGAACAGGTTCGGTCGGACTCACCGAGAGTACCTGGTCCGATGGAAGGACCATGATGAATCAACTTGGGTCGAAGAGCTCGATTTGAATTGTGGGGATCTTCTACGAGAGTTCGAAAGAGAACGAGTCAGTCGTAATCGCTTCGCAGTGATGCAGACCCATGAAGACCAAGACCAAGACACGCAGTATCATCGGTCGGTCTAGACCGGTGTGAAGATGTGGAAGGTCCGGAGTTGATGTGAAATTGTGATGAACTGTGACGGATTGGAATAGCGGAATGATGAATGTGATGACTATTTTTCGTGATGTGAGTGGAACTGTTTACGATAACGTGTTCGGTGCAACTATGGAGAGAGTGGTAAAATTAGTTCAAGTGATTTGACAATCGGACATATGAAAAGAAATGATGACATGTATTACGAGTTATCTGGTCGACTACCTACGACTTCACTTGCTATCGCCCCACAGACGGCCGATGACCATTGACGGATGATGTTCCACTTGATCCTGAAACTGGTTACGCCAGGGGTCCTTCCGGTCATGCTGGACCAAAGCATCCTTGAGGTCCGCGACCGGCTCAGCGCAATCAAGACCGGGGTACCATGTGCCGTCGTCGGCCAGCAGTCTGGTCTTCTCAACACGACGCCTTGGCATGTGGAGGAACACCGGGTACCAGAACACGTCGACGTCACACTCGCGAGCTCGCATCCCGTCCAAAATGTACTGGCACAGGGATTGCCAAGCCTCGTCCGCTCGAATTCGACGTCGCTTGCGCTTGCTCTGGAACGTCGCCAGGCCCGGATCTTGTCGCACCCGGTCGGGAGGAAGCACCAAGTAGTGGGACGCTTCCCAAATTGCTTAGCCGTGGATCCTGTTGAAATTCTTCACCCGGCCTAGCAAAGTGCCGATCCATGGAGTCAAGTGGAACACAAGTCCTATCTTGGAGTGTTCGAAGATTTTTCATGGTTCATCGCCGTACAGGCGGGAGATCTGCGCCGACGTAATCAGGTCCGCCCTCCATGCAGACGCGGAACGGGTTTTCTTGGCCGATGAAAAAATCCAGGAGTCCGGACGAGAGAAAGACAGGGCCAGAAGCTGCTTGGTCAGGGTAGACCGGCGTAAACAGCCGATTTGCCCCGACCACCACGGCCAAGTGACTTCAAACGTCCGCGGCGGGAGGTAGCTGGTATCAACCGCCATGTTCTTCAATAAGGCGTACTTGTGAAGCCAGGATGTCCCGGGGAGAACCGAAGGCGCCGGCGTCGCGGATGTCGATAATGGTGCAGCGTCACTTGGCAGACCGGTCTTCTGCTCTGACCCCACTGTCGACGCCCCTTGGACGAAACTGTCACGCAAATTCGTTCGTGACTTGGACTGGATGGGGATCATGAACTCGGAATCGCCGGACCCTTCGCTGGAGTCCTCCTCAGACGATACCCCTGTGTGCTGGATGCGACTTGCAGGACGGCGCGAGGGCGCTCGACTTTCCGAGGGGCTGTAGATGTCGTCCGTGTCCGAGTCCGAGTCCATGAGAAGCACCTGTGTCTTAGCTCGCTTATGGGACACTGCACGCTTCCCCCCGATTCCGGGTCCGCGTGCAGTGCCCCGCGGCCTTGAGCTACCCGGCGCGTCCGCGCGCTTCTTTTATATTGATGTAATTTCGGGATGCTGAATATCAGCCAATGAGCGACGTCGGTCTTGGTCCTGCTTCAAGCGGTCTTGGTCTTGCCCCGAGGCGACTAAGGTTGCCGATGCGGACCAATCTACGCTGGAGGAAGCAGTCGAACACGGAGGTAGCATGTTCATCAAGCGCTGGCGGCACTGGTCTAGTGCCACCTGATGACGACCCGAATCTTGCGTCCAAGCGTCGGACCTGTCTTGACAGGACCGGACCTTCCCGGTCTGGTCTTGAATCGAAATTTGCAACTCGGCAATGCGTCGCGCGAGGTCGTCGCCTTGCATGCGCAGTGAAGTCGCGTCAAACTGTCCGTCCAGCTGCTGCCGACGAACAAGTGCAAGTTGATCCCGGAGATGGGACTGATGAGCCTCCAGACGGGACAGCTCATGGCGCGCGCTTATCAACTCCTCCAAAATGTGTCGGAGCTGGCCAACATGATCGTTGGACTGCCTATCGGCGTCAACTAAGGCACCTATTGCCTTGACGACGCTGGGAGGGATGAGAGCTGAAGGCAAACGAGGGTCAAGACAAGTAAAAGACGAAGACCAAAGATGCGCACCTCGTGTTGCCTGGTGGGCCACCTGGGTCCTGAGACGCATGTTTTCTGCGAGCATATCCTGCATCCGCAAGTCGGCTTCAGTCTGACACCCTTCCGATGTTTGAAGTGCATGAGAGTTACGTGGGCTGTCAGACCGAGCCGACCGGACAGGCGAAGCAAGGTGGGGCGACTCGGCGAATAGATTTTCTTCAAGAACGACAAGAACAAGCGTCAAAGGGAAGCATAAGAAGATCAATTGCAGTAAAGGCATACCTGACGCAGGTGTCGAAGATGTTTGGTCCATGGTGAAGGAGTGTGAGTGACCAAGGTCCAGTTGGTCAAGTGATGGGTGAGGTCAGACCGTTATCGTTGTGCGACACGTTCGGACTCAGGGGCGGCTGTGGTGAAGTGTACCATAAATTTGGTCACTTTTGGTCAAGGCAGTTGGTCGAATTTCGGATTGGTATAAACAAGGGGGGCTTTTTAGCCTATCAAATTCAAGAGAGTATCAAGAACGCTGGTCTTGGGTGAGTCACCTGACATTGGGTATTTTACATAATTTTGTGTGGGTACATTAGGGACCATAGGGAGGTAGTATTATTGGTTAGTTGCGGTTTTTCCAAGTAAGAGTCTTTTGGTTGCGGTTTTTCCAAGTCTACACCGCAGCAAGGGGTCGCCGTTTTCTTTTACGTACATTAGTCGCCTCCGCCCACCGCGGAGTGTTTGGGGGAAGAGGGTTGAATTATCCCCTCTCGCCTATTATACCCGGTCTGGACGCGCCGCACGCGCACTGTGGCCACCGGAAGTCCCTCGACGGGAGTACGATTTGGCGATCTCGACACTTTAAGTCAAGTACGTTTGGAACGTGCTATTCACTGGATTGGTCTTTACGTGGAGATATCGTTTGTGGAGTCCACGGGCATATTGGGTCTTCCCGCGGACATATTGGCTCATTTTAACATTGGTTGTAGTTTAGACCGGTTTTGGTCTTCTCTCATATTGGTCAGGGGCTAGACCGGTTGATTGGTCTACCCTCTATTATTTCGTATTGGTCAGGTCTAGATCGTTTGGACGATCGACCTATTGGAATCTATCTTTCGGAAGTGTTTCTGGTCTGTACGTACCTGGGGTGAAGAGTTCCGCCCTAGGTACACTTAGCCAGCACGGTCTCATATTCAAGACCGAATCAAATCGATCTGCGATCCCGATCCACCGAGTGTGTAACTAGCCCACTCCTCCAATGGGTACACATGGTGAGATGGTCTTAAGTGAATCGGACCAAGTGTCTCTGGATGATGACCGGTCGTCTGCCAGCAGCGGACGATCAGACCAGATTTCGAATGGAGGACCGCGGGGTACCCCCCCCGTAAGTTGGAAGGCTGGGCACGATGGTGGTGGTCAGGTTGTCGATACAAATGTATTCGATTTCGAACTTGACTCCTTCACAATTGGGATAAAAGTAAAGGCTGGGTACTTCCTGCTGTCGCTTGAAAGGCTTGTGCTCGACGTGGCAAATTGAGAAGTATAGATGTAGCTTACTCACCTTAAAGCCTTTCAAAAACAATACGCTATTTTTGATACAATTGTATAACAACAAGTGGAGCTCGTGCTCCTTGCTCGTAAAGGGCAAAGATTGAATAACTCTTGGGAAATTATCGCGTGTACGATGCCGCCGTCGTAGATTGAAGCAGCGTCTTTGGATGTGAAGCGTCCAATTAAAAATGACATGAACTGTGTTACAATAATTTACAGTATACCTGTATCGTATTGTATATCCATCTGATTCCAGTTGGAGCACATAGCACATTTCTTGGAAATAGGGACACTCAATTTTATATTTAGTGACTACCTAGAATTAGTTCAAGTCAAATATATTCACTTTAACATTTTCACTATCTGTGACTGAATGGAAGATACCTCGCTATCGCTCCGGCTTTTACACCTATCATGACGTTAGCGACGTTTGTATCCATCTATGTAGCTCACACTAGCCACTACATGTGGCGGACTTTCTTCCTGAATCTCTTTCGTGGATGCGAGGGATCCATTTGCTTCTACGATGGATCCATTTGCTTGTACGGTGGATCCATTTGCTTGTACGATCCCCCACAAACCTGTTTGTACGGCGACCGACGTCGGCTTGGGGCACCCAAAGTGCGTCTTCATCCCTTGACGCCACGCGGCATACGCAATCGCTTGCGAGCCATTTCGAATGGCCTTGACAATCGTCTTGCAACGCGGTTCCGTGACGTTCCACATGGCCTGAAACGCGGGCGAGTAGTCCTGAATCCCACCTAAACACTCGTTCTCAAACATACACGCTTGTCGCTCGAGATCGTCCATATTTGTAGGGGAATCGCCCCCCATTGCACGCAGCGTCTCGTCGTACCAAGACAAGACGCGCTTTTCCGATTTGTCCGTACAATAGATTTCGGGCGGCGTCTTTGGGTCAAGGGGGTGGCCGGATCGATCGACAAGGACAATGTCGTGATGACCATCGTCTTGACCAGTATACTCTGTCTCTGGAAAATTGTTCGATGATGCCTTCTTGTCCGTGTCTTCTGAAGCGACACTACACAGCGTGGACGATGACGTTGCATTGGTCGTACGCATTTTGGCTTGGAGCCGACGTGATGCGGGCGACGCATCGCATCGATCGTACAGAACTGCAAGCTGCCCCGTGACTGCATATTCGTAACTATGGGCGCCGAGATCCCGGATATCCATCAATCCGGCAAATTGGTTGGGCACACCGGCAAAGAATGGACGCAGGAGTGGATCGTTCGATCCTGGGATTGGATTCACACCGCGTTCGCCCGTTTGCATGACAATAGTATCGGTCGGACGGAACGTGCCCCCATCCCGACGAGCACAGGATGTCCACGCAATGGGATGCGATACTTTTTCTTGAAACGTGAGTCGGGCCGAGCCGACGCGACATTTGTGGAAAATCACGTGGAGCAAGTCAACGGTCGCATGATGGGACCAGAACATCGGGTCAGCGGGCGACGCGTACGTACTCATGGTCCCTCCTAACGTTGCGTGCACATTATTGTGACACCCTCGTTCGACCGCATCGGACATTTCCCCAATATTCCGTCCGTTCAAGACTTGGTTTCGGACGGACGCGTACCCTGTCGTACTCGGCACGCGTGCAACGGACCAGTCCGTACGAGGCACGCATCGTGCACAGGTGGAACCGGAGCGTGAACTGCTTTCACAAAAGCGATCCAGTGGGGAATTCGGGACACATCGTCCCGAGTTTGGAACGCCATTGATGTCTAACGTGCGTTGGGAGCCAGTGGTAAAGCCACCGAGTTCCGTCATGATGGCTGCACAATCCCCAAATGCACGACAAGCCCCTGCGGTCGTGCGTGCACTTGCGACAACCCAATTGAAATAGGGCAAGGTCACACAGGCATAGGCAGGTCCTTGCCCGCGGAGCATGTTTTCAAACCCGAGCAGGAGTAAACGATGCCAGTAAATAAACATACACTGACGATGGGCTTCCATCTCGGAGCGCATCTCGGTATGCATTTCGACAAATTTTATGTACGCACCCGAGTCCATGGCTGCACGAAGGGCGTTGCGGTACGTGCTTTTTTCGTCGGACGTGAGCATGTCCCAATCTTTGCGGACACGAGGACCACACGTTTGCGCTTCGAGACGAGCAAAGGTCGAGGATGCTATGGCCACGAGCGTGAACATCCAGACGCACTTCATCGGGAACGTGGCAATGGACGTCGAATGGAGGAATGAAGGCTTTGGCTCCTGGCAGTTAGAGAGAGCCGAAATTTTCTGAAAGATACATTGACCGATCAAGGTGCCATGGTAAAACGCACGTCTGTTGACGGATCTTCAATAAAAATGTCACTAGATCGAGCATCAGACGAGCGTCGAGAGGACAGGCGAAGACGATGAGTGAGTGAGCTACGAAGCTTTAGGTAGCAGAAACTTGTTTTTTTTCTAGTCGTACACTAGTCGTGGATATTTCGTGCAGATTACCTATCTGGATAGTTTGGTATTCGAAAATGAAGTGCACCATCTCCATAGGGAAATTAGCCAACATCTGTCACTAAAGTTACTGATAGGAGGATGTGTATTGATTGGCCAATGGGAATTAAACAAAGAACGAATTTTAGAAGGACGAACAGTCCAAGTTCTGCGTGAGGACGAAAAAAAGTTGACTTTTCATCGCGAACGTCGTCTTTCCTTGGAAAAATCATCGACCCCTAACTCTCGGTGTAGTGATCGCGTGCACCAAAATAATAAAATTTGTGGTTTTTTGGTTACTTTCTCGACGACGCGCGTGACGACGCAACAATGGAAACGGTCACATCTTGCAGATTTAATACCAGCCACAACACATGATTGACACATCACGTCCATCACAACATATGAATAAGCTAGATAGCGCATGTTTCGCGTTGCTTGTCGCTAACTTTACATTGGCTTCATGCATGCCATCGCGCAGCTCCCCCACCCGCTGCATGCAAAGAAAATGGGAAGCTTGCAATAGGAACGAATAAAAAGGTCGTAGCCCCTTCAAGATGATACGAGCCAGGGACACAGACCGTTAGGATCTCGAAAAATGATAGCCGAGAGATAAAGGCAATCATACTACATTACTGAGCGCGAGTCTACTTCATGCCACGTGAGCCTTCAACTCGACACCTTCTCAAGCAAATCTATTGCTCCCAACGACTTCGAACCCTGGAGTAGCAACTCCCGGTTCAATAGCTCTTCACCGGAAAGTGCCACGAACGATAGTAAAAAGAGAGAGCTATATTTTGTGGCCAGCAAAATTGTTGCACTATCTTTCGACAATTTAAGAAGATAGCTTTTTTTTTGTGATGGAGCCCTGACTTAGTGAATATTGCGTATACTTACCGCAGATGGCATCCAACCCGTACAGTAAGGATCGGACTCGCTATAAAGAAACTGCGGAGGTGCCGAGGTAAACTTTTTGTTAAGTGGTGAGTTGAACAGGTCCACTGGACGCAGTCACAACATGAACAGCACGGAATATATTGGTCACGTGGTTTAGAGAGAACAAAAGACAACCAACGCTAACTTTTAGATGAACAAATTGCCGACAATGTCTATTTAAGCAAGTTATGTCTTGAGGTACATTGAAGAGTCCGGATGCGAGCCGACTCTCAAGTCGCTACGCATTCACCAATATGGTCGTAGCAAGCTTGGTTACAACAGGCTGTGAAGACGGAGAAGGTAGCGGAAGCTGCATTACAACACTGGTTATAATCTCCATTGCAACTCTTGCAATCCCACTTGGGGTGTGACCACTGCTGAACGCTCGGAGTAGCCTTGATTGCTGCGAGCAGCATCGTGAAACACAGCTTGAGGTTCATCTTTAGTTGGTCAATCTTCTTGATGTGTGAGGGACGTCGAAGTTTGCGGAATGATTCAGAACTGGAAAGCTCCATTTACTTGATAGGGATGTTCAGTGGACTGATTAAACATTTGGTGTTTTGACGTGTCTTGTTGAGTGAGGATAGAGATTTCCACATGGGGATTCTCTTCAATTCGCAAATCTGTATTGTCAAACTGGAAAATGGCTTCCGCACCCAGAACGTTTCATCGCACAAGACTGATGAGATGGAGTTGAACAATATATCCAGGTGTAAAAGGTGCAGCCCAGTACGACCCCGTGTAATGAGCTACTCAACGCTCGTATCACTGCTTCATCCCAGCACTAGGCGCCAGTTAAGAAGTGTTGCTACGTTATCATAGTTATCCGCTCGCCAAGGAAAGACACGTACAAAGATCACGTTATTACAGCAATGTAGTGGCCAACTGAAGCGTTCGTCGACTTGAAAATCGCTTGAATCTATAACGAATGGCACACCACTCCAACGCCCTTCCTGTCCAGATCTGTACGAGAGACGCGACGCGCTCAACGGCAGCCAGCGAAAGACTAACTAGCAGCAAACCAGGCAGCGACTAGGGTGAAATACTAAACAGGGTATCCTTTTACCTTATTGGGACTTTTGTGCGCGGTCGTCTGCTGCTGCTGCTTTAACATCATTTACGGACTTCGTGCGATATAACTGTTGGAAGGGCGCGCAATTCCTGCAGCACTACGCGTCGCATGAATTGGAGTTTAGCGACTTTTCGATGAAATCATAGTGGGCAGTACATAACTTGTGTTAGAAACACCAACTTACATATATGTATCTTATTAGTTTAAGAGCATCTCCACCCATGGCAAGTATATTATATTAAATTTAGCACGGGAGACATCAAAGCTTTAAAATTACTGTCGATTAGATTACTTTTGCTCCACCGGCAGCCAAATTTATAACGTTCTCACCGACTCCTCTCTTCCACATCATCTTTCTCCACCTGCTCCATTATTTGTCGTTGCTTGATCTGGTAATAACGTCTCGCAACCTCGCTCATACAATCGGGATCGCGAGACAAAATACGATCATTAGCGAGGTCCTGCATCACTATTCTCTTCCGGCGCGTTTCCAGCGCAATTTCGCGGCTGCTTCCGCACCATGCGCTGGCTTTTGTTGACGTATGCTGTAGGCGGTGCGTACACGCACGGTGCGGGTAGCGCACAGAGGAAGACTTTCCTTTAAGCGGCGTTCGCCGCTACTTAGCCGATACGCCCTTATAAAAGGGCTTAGTAGGAGAGAGCTCTCCTACTCGGGGCCAAGATTCCCACTTTGGTTTACGATTAGCTTTCGCTAATGCCTTGACACAAGGCTCCCTTACTAAGGGTGTAGCTAAAGGGAGGACTCCCTTTACGCTACTGCACTCACTACACGCGCGACCGGTCAAGGTCGTGCGTCTGTAGTCGGTTGAGTGAAATATAAACTGAATGTATATTTAATATATAATTAGCCTAAATTAATTTAAACTAGTCCACATAATGAAACAACTTCCATATGTGGACTATTTTTACCAATTTTTATAACTGATGTTTCTTATCGTGCTTTTTCTGTCACCTTAGGAGTCTACTATTATATGTAATTGTCTTTAGACTTTTTGTCTGTACAATTAACTGTTTTAGCGATAATCCTTGCTGATGACGTTTGCTTTGATTTCCTCTTTGCCCGGAATAGTTATATTGCTACTTGCTTTTTGCACGTAAACTATATGTAATACTAAGTAGAACTTACCAAATTCGTACCTAGCTAAAATGTAGTGTACGCCACCTGTGTACCAACACGTGGCTGGCTGCCACGCCACCCCCCAAGGGCTCCTGACCTGATTGGTTAAGATAACCAATGGTTCAAAACCCTTCGAACCGGTCAATACTGACCCCAACCGTAGTATACTTACGTACACTACCGACTAGATGGGACTCGAATGTAACCCTGTTACATCCTCCCCCATCAAGACTATTGCTTACGCAATAAACAAAATTTTGTTGGAGAACTCCAACTGCCAGTACCTCTGGCTATCCATGAGCACAATTAGTGGTGCTATGGAGTCTCCTCAAGAGGAGGTAGACTATTCCGAGAACTCGGAGTAGATGTCCTTGGGGATATCTCCCAAAGGATGACTGCTACAACAGCGCCGAACGGCGGTGTCGGCAGCCTAATCCGTTCCCCACAGGTGGGGAAAATGCGCTAACCAGTGCGCCACCGCTGCCAATGTCGGATGATACATCCGGATCGCCGAAGGCGATCATCACCAATGAGCTGGACGCAGCTCATGAAAGCCAACTTGCCGCACAGGCACTAAGGGCTGCGTTACGCGCCCCCAAACGCCTGCCAAGGTCGGCTTATAATTTTTATGGGCCTCGTGACCTTCCAAGGTGGGTCAGGCGTTTGGTAAGGACTGGTTTAGCGTCCTATACCCCTGGCCCCGCGGCTGAACGGCCGTATCAACGCGAACGCCGTGAGAAACTCCGGCAACAACTGCTTACAAAAAAGCAGTTCACTAGCGTCTCATATCGAGAGCGCTTAGACAAACAGGCACAGGGTGACCCTGTTGAAAACCTTCGCGAGGTTCCTTTGGTTCTTTCTCCGGGAGAAAGTGCCGATGACTCAGAGAAGTTCCGCGCTTGGGCGGAAGGGGAGAAGCTTCTCCCCAGCTTCAATGAGCTGCACGACAGCTATTCCCGTCGAGACATTTGGGTGGAGAGGGCGTTGAGCCTGGCATTTGCGAGAGCCAAAGCGATGGAGCTATTACGTGCTCCATATCGCACGCGCTACGCCAGCGTCCCTGTCTCCACCACTGTGCCAGAGGACAGTGTGAGCTTCACATCTGCCTCCAGCGAACTCCCACTTACTGGGAGTGAAGGGGCTTCTCGCGCCCCTCTGGTCGTTGACCTACAGCGGGATTCTCCCGCTCGAAAGCGTCAACGACGTCGCGGCAATCCTGCCGTAGGGGAGTCTCGAACTCCCACGAACTCTGTGAGTGTGGATAACCCTTCCACTTCAACAGATACTGGGTTTGACCCCGATTATGGCGTCGCGCTATCAGACGCTCCACATGATAGTGTGGATCACCCTCCGCATCGATCATTGGAGGAGGAGGTCGCTCAATTTCGACGTGAGATTCGCGAGCGCTGTGATCGACACAGCCATCTCATCCATGATATCCACGAGGGACTCCGCGTTGAGTGGGATGCCACTGAACGCTTCGATAGGCGGCTTGCCTCTCTCGAGGCGACCGTTGCGGAGCTTCGTGGTCGCATTTTAGCCCTGTCGGGCTTCCTTCGCCCTGCCGTGTCTTACGGCTCTTACGGCTATCCGCCTTTTCACCCCCCTCCAGGAGGGGGACCGCCTCCGGGTCCTGGTATGGCTTAAGCATACCCACATAGAAGGTTGATTGTGTGCGCATCACCTTCGGGATGTCCAAGGTATACGATAAGCCCTTTCGGGCTAGTACCTTAAAAGGCCCCATAAACCTGGGGCGCAGGTTATTCCGCAACACGTTGGAAACTGCATTTGTAGGAAGATTTTTAGCGTTTAATAAAACAATTTCTCCTATTTGTACACCTTTTTGTTACGCCGCCCCTTGCGGTCAGCTTGCTCCTTCTGTTTGTCTTGGCTTTCCGCCATGGCATCGCAGACGTGTCGTAAGACACTAAGGCGCGTCGATAAGAATTTATCGATGTGCTTTCGCACCGATACAGGGATGACATCGGGAATCCTCCCCCCTCAAGCCCTGGACCACACACACGTGGCGTTAACGGAACCCTCGGATTCACTAATCCGTTCACGTAAAACGGGGTAGACCCCGTAGATGCATGTACCGAATTGTTGATAGCAAATTCAACCATCGGAAGCATCTCACTCCAACTCTTTGGAGAATCCGGACATAGACTCCGGAGAATATCCTCCACAAAGCGATTAACGCGTTCCGTCTGACCGTCCGTCTGCGGATGATCCGCAGTGGACATGAGGAGCTTGGTGCCTATCACCTTAAACAACGCTCCCCAGAATTGTACCGTAAAACGGGGATCCCGATCCGACACCACGGAATCGGGTAGACCATGTTGTCGAAAGACACGGTCTAGGAACACTTTTGCTGTTCCTTGTCCATCTATGGACCCTGGCACCGCCGCCAGGTGAGCCATCTTGCTCAAACGGTCTACAAAGACCAATATTCTGGTGTTCCCGGCTTTATCCTTCGGAAAACCGAAGATAAAATCCATACTAATGGATTTCCAACACTCCGTTGGAACGGACAAGCTCGCCAAAGGCGCAGCCGAACTTGCAGAGGGTTTAACCCTTTGACACGTCTCACAAGTGCGTATATACGCACCGACCCACTTATACATGTTGGACCACCATACAAAGCGCTTAAAGCGCTGTAGGTCTTATCCCGACCTAAATGACCCCCGGTAGGGGCGTCATGTGCCTCAAATAGGACTCTATACTTTAGTTCCTCATCATGAGAAACAACCACCCGCGGAGTGTCCTCCGCGCTCGTTCTATAATATAGCAAACCGTCACAGTACCTGTAACGGTGTAAACGAGATTTAGCTCGACTTGACAGGGTTGGATCAGACGATCCAAGACCCTTTCCACCCAACGCGCTGATAAGCGCCGTACACTGTGGGTCTTTCTCATACGTCTGGCGTATGAGGTTCACCACAGACGAGGTGACGAATGTCGCGTGAGTGAGCTCATAATCGAGACGACGCGATAACGCGTCTGCAAGCACGTTCTGCTTGCCAGGTTTATACTTAACCTCAAAGTTGTACTCCGCAAAGAAGGATAGCAAACGGGCCATCCGTTGCGAGAGATGAAGAGACTTTGTCGCTGTCCGTAAGGACGCGTGGTCAGTATAAACCACGAACGGCTTAGAGCCGAGTAGGTGAACCCTAAATTTGACAAGATAATACTTCATTGCAAGTATCTCCTTGTCATGAACGGGATAGTTCCGTTCCGCAGCTTTAAGCTGCCTCGACTCAAATGCAATCACGCGTTACCTTCCTGCATCGTCTGCTTGTAACAAAGCACATCCGATTGCGACATCGGAGGCGTCGCAGACGATACTAAATGGTTTCCCAGAATCTGGGAGATCAAGAACGGGAGCTTTCAACAAGATCCCCTTTACCGCTTCAAAAGCGTTTTGGTGTTTGGTTTCCCAACACCAGTCAACATCCTTCTTAAGAAGGTCGGTTAATGGCTTCGCCATTTCAGCGTAGTTCTCGCTGTACTTGTGGAAATAGTGGCTAATCCAAGCCACTTCCGTAAATCTCTAAGATTTACAAGCGAAGGCCACTCCACAATGGCTTTCACCTTTGCGGAATCCGCCCGCACTCCATCCTTACCGATGAAGCATCCGAGGAAACGAATTTCCTCAGCACTAAAGATACATTTGGATGCGTTCGCATATAAATTATGCTCTCGCATACATTCGAACACAGCTCGAAGGTGTATTAGGTGTATGAATATCAGACGAGTCGCCTTCCGCGCGACTATGAACGAATATATCGTCGAAGTACGTCTGAGCGTACTTTCTATGAGGGCGGAAGAGTTGAGTCACGAAGCGATTGAAAGTCGCTGGTGTATTCGAAAGCCCCTGTGGCATAACAAGCCACTCCCACAGCATTCCACTAGGCGTGCTGACCGCTGTAAGCGGAATATCGGATTCTCGCATGAGCACCTGATAATACCCGTCCACCAGATCTAAGGCACTGTACAACGTACATCCCGCCAATTTGTTCTGAAGGACATCCTTCCGAGGAATCGGAGTTTGCATGGGTACAGTAGCTGCATTCATCTTGCTGTACGCTTGAACAATTCGCCAGTTTCCGTTCGGTTTACGAACACAAAAAGTGGGAGATGAGTGGGGAGACTTGATCTCCCGTACCATCCCTGCATCTGCTTTCCCCTTAAATAATGCGTCGATGACGTCGCATTGCTCCTTGGGGAGAGGCCACTGCCTAGTGACGCAGTATTTGGTTCCAGGAACCAAATCAATTTCATGTCGGACTCCCCGATCCGGTGGTAACCCCATCGGCGGGTTGTCACTAATGACATCTCCAAATTCCTTTAGTAATGAATGGTAAAGATCCTCAGGGTCCGCGAGGATCTTGACACCGCTTCGGGAATTCAATGCCTGTTTGGTTTGTACCAAAACTGACTCGTCCATCGTGGATGAGGAGTTCAACTCCTTTTCCGGACGTAATACGACAACCTCGTAGATTTCATCTGCTTTCAAAGCAGTTTCAAACTCGTTGAAGGACATCCCCTCCAACGACAACAGTTCGCCTATCCCAGGAAACCGTTCAAGGCTTACGCTTCTGTGACAACACCTGTCACACTATTCAGCATCCTATAGGACTGCTGACTACTGGCCTGGGGACTCATCCCGGGTCCCAGATGGGGGGATTCAATTGCCCCATCTATTGGAAGCGCCTCGCGCCTATCCACAGAGTTCTCTACCTCTACCACCGGTGACTCGCCGGTCTCACCTACAACGGCGTAGTCGGAATCATTTCCGACGTGCGAAAGAGACGAACTACGGGTCTCTTCGCTTGGAAGCGCCTCGCGCTTAACCACAGGGGTTTCTACCCCTACCACTGGAGTCGCCTCAGCGGAATCCACCTCTGCCACTGGCATCTCACCAGTCTCACCGTTAACGGCGTGGGGATTAACCGCCGAATCCCCCTCGTTAAGGAACTCTTCCTTAACCTCATTGGGACTGATCAATTCAGACATCCCAATCTCTGGCATCTCACGCCAGAATCGCTTTTGCGATCGAGCAAAGGTGGGTTCATGACTCGCCAATGCTTCACCCTATCGCGGGTGCGTTGAGCCAATGGACTTAGACTTCCAGTCTATCCATGGCTCGTGGCGTTCCAGCCACTTCATGCCCAGAATGAGGTCATACCTCGAGTCCAAATCCAGGACTAGGCAACGTTCTAAGCTGTCGAAGTCTGCAAACTCCAGCTTAAGGTCAATCGAGACCTTGGGTACAGAAACATGTACTCCCGTCGCAAGACGGACCGTGACAACGTCACGAGAACGTGCCTCTAGGGCCTCGGCATAAGCCGACTCTTCACAACAGAAGCTCGTCTGACATAATTGTCAGACGCTCCATATTCTATCAAGACTCTCCAAGGCTTATCAAAGCCTTTCACGTCCGCAAGGACTACCAGTAAACCTGGCTGGTACACCAACTCGGTGCTAGAAAGCACCGTTTCCCTCGGGGCTTTGTACTGTCGACCCCTATCACGGGGTTTAACAGCACTGAGGGATCCCCCCCAGTAGGGCGCCCGCACTTACTGGGAGCCGTCGTTTCCCGACGGCTTGGGCGAGGGCCTTTTTGCCACCCTCGGCCCCTTCCAGCGACTATCTCGCTGGGGATTTTGTGGACATTTGCTCCGCAGATGATCCACGCTTCCACACAGGAACCACCTTAGCGGCCCACGCTGATGCAACATAGCTAAGAGCTCCACCTCGAAGCTCTGCGAAAAAGAGTCAGAGTGACTCCTAACGGAAGGTTTCTCTTCCGCTTAGACCTGACTTAGGTCCATGGGTTCAGGCCCCACCTTAGAGGAACGAAAGTTCCTGTGGTGGAGTCAAGTTCAAAATCGAACACAGTTGTGTCGAGAACCTGACCGCCATCGTGCCCAGACTTCCAAATTACGGGGGGGGGTACCCCGCGGACCTTCGCTTGCGATCCGATCTGATCGTCCGTTGCTAGCAGACGACCGATCATCAACAGAAGACGCCTGGTCCGATTGATCTTGCGTTTCCATCTCACCTTGTGTACCCGATGGAATGGGCTAGTTCAACACACGGTGGATCGTGTCGCTGGTTGACTTGGGTCTGATAGTATGCAGACCGTACTGGGGGGGTGTACCCTGGGCGGAACTCTTCACTCTGGGTACTTGTAGACCGGTTACACTTGAAATATGTATAGTCCAATGGATCGACCGTCCAATCGATCTAGACCCAACCAATACGAGATAATAGAGGGTAGACCACTCAACTGGTCTAGTCCCTGACCAATATGAGAGAAGACCAAAGCCGGTCTAAACTCCAACCAATGTTATAATAAACCAATATGTCCACGTAAAGATCCAATATGCTCGTGAATTCCACAAACGATATCTCCACGTAAAGACCAATCCACTTGTTAGTACGTTCCAAACGTACGTGACTTAAACTTGCGAGAAGTCAGACAATGGATGCTCCTGTCGAAGGACTTCCGGAGGGCCAATTGCGTCTGCGACGCGCCCCGGCCGGGTTTAATGGGCAGGAGGGGATTACTCGACCCTCTGTCCCCAAACACTCCGCGACGTGCGAAGGCGACTTAGAAAACCGAACTTTTTGAGAGTCTCTTAGGACCTCTTAGCCACTTTTCCAATCCAAGACCAATTTACTTCTTTTCCACTCCAAGGCCAATTTACTTCTTTTCCACTAACCTTACGGTCCCAATATGTACCAAACACTAAAATATGTAAAATACACGCAATGCCATGTGACTTACCAAAATCCGTGTGCTTGACACTCCTTGCACATGATAGGCTTAAAAGCCCCCCTTGTTTCCATCAATCCGATCGCTGACCAGCTGATCGGCACGTCGTTGAAAGAAGGTGACCAAAATTTTGCCTTCGCTTCGCCACAGCCGCCCCTGAGTCTGGTCGCAGCCTCGCAACGGTAGCGACCCGATCTCACCACCAGTTAACCCTTTCGCCAGCAGTTGACCTCCTTGACCTTCGCGGCAACCAACATTCCACCAACGGACAGGTCTTCGGCCCCGCCTTCACCAGGTATGCGCCCCTTGTACGTCTGATCTCCTTGTAACTTCTCTTGACGCTTGATCCTGCAGGTGCCCTGTGCGCCCAGTCACGACACATCGATTCCCTTAGCCGATCGACCCGATCTGACAGCTCTTGCAGAACCCCAGGTTCCTACAGACCGGATGGGGATCAGATCGGGTCTGATCAGCTTCGAAAGACCATCTGCGACCTTCAGTCGGATCTGGCCACCAAGAATGCATCGTTCCTGTAGCTGCGGAAGGATGTCGACACCTTGACCCCCTTGGCTGCGCAGTTGAAAGATGTTCTCGCCGAGAACGCACATCTCCTGGCCCAGCTTGCCCAACAAACAGCGCGAGGTAAGTCGATCGATCCGATTTTCCCCTTGGAACTGCCCTAACCTCTCTTCGTATGCAGATCGGTTGCCCACGGACATCGCTCAAGCGGTTGACGCCTTGCCTGCGGCTGCTCGACAGTCGCGTGACCACTGCGATCAGCTCCGCCCCATATTGGACGGGCTGATCGGCGCTCGGCATGATCTGTCTCGCCTAGAAGCGTACTGGTCACACCTCCGGGAACAGCTCGCGCTGGTCAACCGGCAGAGGTTGGAGGATCAGTCCGACCGGACCCTACTCTGTACCCAACATGGTGTCCTAGAGCGGCAGATCAGCGAGCTACAGGTCGTGGTCAAGGGTCAGGTCGATAAGGTCTGGTCTTTCCAGAGCCAATCGGACGTCTGGACCCAGGAGTCAGACCGCCGTTGGGCTGCCATAGAGCAGTGCCACAAACAGCTGACCGACTTGCTATACCGGCGTCCGGCTATTAGCTCCAGCGCGGGCCGGTCTGTATCGGCCGTTCTGGTCGACCTACACCAGGATCGAGGACAACGTCACCCATTGGCTAAAATTCGCCACTCCAAGATTTCGATAACGTCCAAGCGTAAACGCAAGGACGCTTCGAGGGGCTCAAGGGCGCGGGACGCTGCTCGCGACTACGAATTCGAGGAGAAGCGGGCAGTGCCCCAAAAGAAAGCCAAGACGACGGCGCATCTCTCAAGCCCAAGATCGGCTGCAAATGACACTTCTAACATCGCCAAATCTCATGCGCCCTCGCGCCCCCGTGCTGTTCGTACCCAGCACACAGAGGTCTCCTCCGGAGGGGACTCGGACAGCGGATCGGGATATTCTGAGTTCATACACAGCGCGTTATCTAAGTCCCGGTCCGATCGGTGTCGATGTCCTGCTCCGATGAAGTCTGCATCGGGGACTGATCAGGAGATCAGTTCCCAGAGTAAAAAAAACTGCACGGGCTCGTGAACCATGCGGATCGTCGCCTTCCTGCCAGTCTGGCAATCTGGACTGCGCCGTCACGCCCGATTGAAGGGAATATCGATTGGAGATCGACCTCTCCCATCGCGGACTTTCGACGCAGTTATTCCGTGGTCACCGGGGCAGATCGGTAGCTTGCTCCGGTCAGCCCTGACCAAACAAGGTCTCGTCCGGTTTCTGTCCCGACCCGACTTTTGGCTCTTCCCTCCAGCTCCGAAGACTCCTGACCCATCTGCGTGGCGAGCAGATCTGGTTACAGGAGCGCGGATCTCTCTGGTATATGCAGATAGGCCATGGGAGGTGTTGCTCAGCGCCAAGTTGGACTCGATATTTGCGTCAACTCCTTGGGTCGATTCGCTCTTGGATCGACTTCGGACTTTCAATGCAGCCCACTGCCAAGCGATATGGGAATCCACCCATTACCTCGTCCTTCCCGCTGGTCAGATGTTGCGTGACGTAGACTTGATCCTGTAACAGAAGCTCCGGAAACAGCGCCGGAGTCGAGCGGGCGAGGCCTGGCTGATCCTATGCCAGTTTTTACTGGAAGGGATGTTGGCCCGCGAGTGCGACCTCGGCGTTTTCTTATATCCAGTGTTTTTTCACATGGCCAAGCGTCGCATCGAGAGCTCGGGGGCGTTAGATGAGGATGGCATCTGGTATCCCGGATTCCGCTGTGACGAGCCAGTTGCAGACCTGAAGGACGCCTTGATCCAGATCGATCAGCTGGAGCCCTGGCGTAATCAGCTCCAGGACCAGATTGTAGATCACCCGGCGCTGACTATCGGTCGCCTGTGGGGTGATTGTGAATCTTGATACGGTAATATCTGACCAGATAATTCATAATATATGTCATCATTATTTCAAACTTCTTGATCACCTGGTCACCTGACCAAAATTCATCATTTTATCCAAACTTTTACCAACACGTTATCACACACAGTTCCATCCACATCGCGAAAATTATCACCACGTTCGTCACTCCACTACTCCAGTTCATCACAGTTTATCATATGTTCACAATAATTCATACCTTACACATATTCACACCGATCGGTCTGATCGGTGCTACTGCGTGTCTTGGTCTGCATCTTCATGAGTCTGCATCACTGCGAAGCGATCCCGACTGACTCGTTCTCGCTCGAACTCTCGTAGCAGTGCTCCACAATTTAGATCAAGTTCATCGATCCAAGTTGCTTCATCATGATCTTTCCACAGGACCAGATATTCTCGGTGGGTACGACCAAAACGTGTCTTCTTGACCGATCGGACATCTAGCACCTTCTCCACCTCGAATTCGTCCTCCTCCAATGGCCTTTCCCATCTGTCCTCCGGCAGCAGAGCTTCATCAAAATCGAATCTCTCCGCTTCATCCACCAGACAGGGTGTTTTGGGCCGATCGGGGAACTCTCTGACCAGCTTCAATTTGGACACATGCACGATCGGAAAAACTTTGTAATCCGTGCCGATCGTGATCAGACGGGCAGCATGCTCACCGATCAGCTCTGCTACACGGAAAGGACCGTGACACATATGAGCCAACTTCCTTGCATAACCTTCCTTGACCCGATCGAGGTATAACCAGACCCTCGCCCCTGGTTCAATACCGTGAGGTCGGACCTGATCGTTATTCCGATCTGCTCGATATTGTGTGGCCTGACGCAACTTTTCGTTGACGACTTCCTTCGCATGTTGATAGTGCTTCTGGACCTGCATACGCCAACGGCAGGCATCGCGATCACGGGTCCAAGTGCAGCCGATAGGTATCGCCGCTTCAAGTGTCGATCGAGGGTCCCATCCATACGCCAGATAGAAAGGCTTCTCTCCTCGGACCCGATCGGTTGAATATTGGAGTGCGAATACCAGTCTTTCTGCATACTCATCCCAGTCACGGTGGTCTGGGTCGGCCACATACATCTTGATCGCCCTTGTTATTTTCTGAACCATGCGTTCAGCACATCCGTTCGCTTGCGGAAGATATGCCATCGTCGCACTCTGTTTCTGGCCTAGCATGTTATTTAACGACCGGAACACCTCGGCCATAAAACCGGGTTCCCGATCGTGTCTGATATCTTCGCTGGCGCCGAACCTTCTAAACACGCATTCTTCGTAACTCTGGGCGATCTGCTCCGCAGATCGGGATGCACTAGCCTTTGCAATCACCAGACCGGTGAATAGGTCGACCCAGATCAGCAGCTCAGTGTTGCCGCGTGTCGATCTGGGCAGTGACGTTATGTGGTCCATCGCTATCACCTGAAAGGGTAGGTAGCCTCGATATTTCCGGGCGATCTGCCCATGATTATCGGTCTGCCCTTTCCGGTCTCGCAATCCGTGCAACAGACCACATATTTCTGCACGCTTCGAAAAAGTCCTCTCCAGTGAAAGTGGGCCCTGATCTTGTGATATGTTTTGCCTATGCCTTGATGTCCCCCTTCTAGACTCACATGGTAGTGATGAAGGACATCCGGCTGCAACAACTCAGGGATCACCAGTTTCCTGGATGAAATTTTACCCCATGTTGCCTTTGATAGGTGCATTTTCCAGTTGATCTCGATCGGCACTGTCTTGATCAGTGTCGCGGCAGTAATATAGCAATCAATTTTCATCCACATCGTAACTGTCCGCGATCTTGGCACACTCTTTCACCTGACCATTTGTCAACTTGGACAATTCACCGCGCAGATAAGCCTTCAGGTTGACGATCCACTCTTCTTCGTCCTGCGCCTTGAGGATCCGTTCCGCCCTTAGCTGTTGTACAACGTACTCACTCAGCCTTTCCTTGGGGACGATCGGCGAGACTTCCGAGCTCGCGATCTGGTTGAGGCCATCACATGCACATGACCAGGGTTATCCTTGGGCTTGATCACCTCCGGGAGCCTGTTTATGTCCATAAGTTCCTGTAAAACGGCTTCCTCGGTGATCGTCGCCCCGGTCTGGTCTCGCATGGCTTGGGTCGAGAGGTGGTCGGCGCTTCTGTTCAAGTCCCGTTTCACGTGCAATAGCTCGTGGGTGGGGTAGTATTTCAGCGCTTTCATCACCCGATCATTTAGCAACTTTAACCGTGGCGCCTTGCAGTCGATCTCCCCGGTGATCTGCCTTATCACTAGGTTGGAGTCACCACATATGATGATCCGCCCTTTCTGTTGTGATGACAGCAGATCAAGACATAGAAGTAGACCCCGATATTCCGCCTCGTTGACCGTTATGTCAGGCGTGCAATCGGTGGCGGCTGCGACTATAGACCATTGTGGTAACTTCCACAGTATGGCACTATAGGAGCCGACCTTCTTCTTCACGCTGGCCGACCCGTCAAAACTCAAGACCAGGAGTTCCTCATCCTGATCGACGGTCGGCGGCGGCCGCGAGATTGACTGTCAAGGTTGCTTCCTTGGGGCAATCGCCACTAAAGCCTCATCCACTTAGGACCGAGGGGTGATACTGGCAGCTAATGTGCCCAATATCTCTTCCTCTCCCTTGGTGCACTTGACGACCTCGAGAGACCACTGCGACAAGATAGCTGACCATCTGCCGAGCCGACCGTCCATCCCATTGGCTGATAATAACCAGGCCAATGTCGACTTTCTTGAAAGTACCTTTACAGATCGGCCGACCAGTAGGTTGTAGTACACATCCAAGATCCGTAGTAAAGCCAGAGCTTCTTTTTCGACGATCCCATAGTTTACCTCGTTCGACATCAATGTCCGGCTCGTAAAAGTGACCGGGTGGTACACTCCATCATGTTCTTGTACTAGAGTGGCCGAAATGGCCCACTTACTAGCATACACAATGACGATCGGCATTTTCTCCGGATTGAAGTGCTTGAGAATCGTTGCCGTCGCCATCTTGGCCTTTAGCATACCGAAAGCAACCTTTGCACGCCTCATGTGATCCTCTGCCTCCACTTGCAGACAATCCGCGGGCAGATCAGAGTCGCTGCCCTCCCGTAAAGTTTCCCGATCTTCTTCGCGCAATATATGATAGTCGACTTCCCAGAGCTCGTACAGCACGTCCGCGTAAATCGCAAAGTCTTCAATGAAGCGGCTGTAGTAATTTAGGCTTCCCAAGAAGGACTGCATTGCCTTCAGCGATATTGAAAACGGGAGGTTGTTCAGTGATTCCAGATCTTTGGGGTTGGCCTCCAGCCCACTGATCGACACCATATGACCCAAATAAGCGACCTTGGACATGCCCCAATAACTTTTCACAGCACTGATCGACAGGTTCCAGCGATCGCATGTCTCAAACAAACGTTCGACCTTCTCGCACAGATCGCTCCATGACGAGGCAGGGATCATAATGTCGTCGATATACTATCGCCTTCCCAGAACGGACGGTCTTCTTTCCCGGTCAGGTTCACCTTCTGTAAACACATCATAATTTTTGGTGAGGACCTGATCGGTGCTGATCTTGAAATGTACATACATTGCGTTGTCGATCAGCCTCTGGTAGATCTGGGGCGCGTTCTTCAACCCGAACGGCATACGGTTCCACTCGAACAGACCGAACGGCGTAACAAATGCGGAGATCTCGCGAGCCCGATCGGTCATCGAAACCACCCAAAATCCACTTGCCATGTCTTGTGAGCAATACCACAGAGTCTTGTCAAAGTCTTCTAGTAGATCGCTGATCAGCGGCATAGGGTACACCATAAGCTTGGTCAACCGATTTACCAACCGATAGTCGATACACAACCTGATGTCGACACCGTTCTTCTTGATTACGATCACGATCGGTGAGGCCCATGGCGAGGTCGACGGTCCGATGATCTTGGTAGCCAACAGTCCTTTAATAAGGTCAGACAATTTTTCGCGGTACTGTGGCGCCACACGTCGGCATCGCTGGGCGATCGGCTTGGCATCTCCAACGTCGATGTCACAAATCGCTCCGCGAGCAGCAGGGGGTAAGGCATTGCCTTTACCGATCAGCAGATGTTTCTTCTTCCATATAATCTGCTTTAGCTGATCGATCTGATCGGGACTGTTGAGATCCCGATCACCCACTTGCAGATCGTCCATAGTAACCTCGGGCGGGTCGGCAGACACTTCAGGGAGGACTGCCATCTGGCTCTCCAACTCCTGAATGTATTGGTCCCCGCCCTCATGGATGCAGACCTGGTCATCTTCCGGGGCAATAACACCCAAACCGTCCTGATCGGCTGAACACTGCTGTTCCCGATCGGCGAGCTACCCTTCACCGACATCTACCTGCTCAAGCGTTCCATCATGGTCCGCCCCAGTCTCGCCATGCTTCCCTTTTTCTATTTGCGGCTCCGCTGTCGCCTGTTCTTGTGTCGCCACCACGTTAACGAACTTTGGCTCATCTACTTGATGGTCCACTGTATCCGGTGCCTGCGGTGCCTTTCTTCGAACTAGCATCTTCTTAGGGGTTACATAGCTGGGTCGTTCCACCATAGGTGAGGTATCTTTTTCCACCGATCCATCATTGCTGACCAGATCGGTGGTCGCTTGGTATGCCAAGTTCTGCCACTCAACATACCGTCTCGATCCGATCGAGACGAACACCATCTTCCTTGGCACTTTCCCTTCTGCGAGCCACATGCCAACAATCGTGTTGTTGTCTAGCGTAAGCGGCTTGTCACCGATATTAGTGACTCGGACAAAATCATGTCGGCCGGCGCTCTTCACAAAAGTCGACACCCACCGATCGCCCCTGGTCACCCATAACTACCTTGAACGAAAAACTTATCGACCGGGGTGTCAGCGGATTGGCCGACTGGAATGGTGACATCTTGATCCCACCTGACCATATCGGTGTACGATCCGTATAGGGGCCGCGGACCAGCTAACTGGATCTGGACCTCATCCGGTAGTGTAAGAACTACATGAGACAGATCAAGGCGAATACCCGCCGGCACCATGAAATCCATGCCTAACAGGGCATCCTGACCGGCCAGCTTACCAACCCAAGCACTGAAGAAGTAGACCAACGAACCCGATAGGGTGATCTTCACGCGCGTCCTTCCTTCGGTCATATAAGAATTTTCACCGATACCGTCGCATTCTTGTCTCTGGGTATCGTCTATACGACATCCGACCTTACGAGCAAAGGCGGAGTCAATAATTGAGACTTCATCCCCAGAGTCGAACAACATCATCGCTTTATGGTTATTTATCGTACCACAGGCTTTCGCCTGCTTAAACCATTTATCGGGCGCGTGATACTTCCAGTATCCGCGAGACTCTCCAGGCAGCAGATCTAGGTGCATGACCACCTTCGATCGGGAATATTCATCGGTCGTGAGATTGTAGACCGGATGATCCCGATCGATGCAATTGAGAACAGAACATGTATCAGTTTTATTCTCCTTGCCGACATATGCATAGATTACAAACGTAGATCGCTCGGCTCGATCCAGATTCCAACCTGGCGAGCGTTCTAGTTTAACATCTTTTCCACGTCAGGTGGAAGCATCCCCGCGTGCTTGTCCGGCACATACCACTTGCACATCAGGATGAAGAATTCTTCCATCTTGCAGTGGCCGGCCTCGTGGATCTCTCCACATGACTTGCAAACGAAAAGGCAGTGATCGGTGGGGTGGACGCGTCTTTCGCATTTCTTGCATATTAACTTCTTCCAGCAGCCCCGATCATCATGCTTGCTTGACCCGCAGTGAGAACATTTCTTGCGGGGTCGGTCCGGATCAGACTTGTTTCCGCTCTTTCCCTTCCGATCTGCCTGGTCAGGAGTCGATCTGGTTTTCGGGGCAGGTTCCGCGACGAAGATGTGACGGTACTGATTCTCGTCTGACTCCCGACTGGACTGGCTGCTGCTTTCCTCTTCCGATCCAGTGCTGTCCTCATCTACGATCGCCTTAACAGCACCGGCCGATCTGGTCAAGGGTCTCTTCACCAGATTGGTCTGGGTCTTGGATCTGTAACGACCTGATCCAACGGCTCCCTTTGATCTCATGCTGCGGGAGTGTTGAAACATTCGCAACGTCTGCTCCACTTCTCTCACATCCTTTAGGCGCAACAGGGTGAACTGATCTGCCAGCCCCTGGTCATCAAGGGTACTAATATAGTGACCCACGTGTTCCAAAGCGGCACCGGTCGGCGGGTTGCCTTCCTTGATCACTATGCCGGCGCGAATTGCAGCCACATTCAGACGGTCTAAGTACTCGATCGGCGTCTCGTCGCCCCGCTTCTGCATGTGATGATATTTGCGGGCGCTGGAGAATCCGGAGTTGCAGTACTGCCCCTCAAACTCTGAACATAGCAGGTCCCAGTCAGATCGGACATCCCGACTCAACTGTTGGACCCAGTTCGCATCCGGTCCTTTCAGCAGATCTCTAAAGATCAAACACCGTTCGTTTTTTGGTGTCTGATCCCGTAAGAAAGCAGACTTGACCCGACCAAACCACGACCTGGCCTGCTCCTCGTCGGTATCCTTTCCGGTCAAATCCTTGAGATCAGTAGTCGCAGCCATGCGAATGCGCGGGATCGCAGTAGATCCGAAATCAAAAGCGGTCGTGGAGGCTAGATTAGCCCTGCGCTTTCTGCCTGCACCTGCACCGTCTGACCCATAGTGTTCATCCGGATCGCCGATCGACTCCATGTCGTAATCACTGTTCTTGCTTGATCGGCGCGATCGAGCTGGTTGCGGCTTGCGTCTTCCTTTGCCAATTGGTTTAACACCTCGAGTGGCCTTGTCCACTGATGCTACTGACTCCATATCTACATCCCGGCAAATATTGACATTTTACCGGGCAGATCGGTCCTGAGCATGAGGGCGCGGAGGTGATCTGCATCGATCTCCCATGAAACGCTCCATCATTGCTTCAAACATGGCGCTTGGGTCATGGGCAACGTGTGGGTATCCTCATTTGGAGGTACTGACACCTGTGGGGGCTCCTGGGGCCCCGACCGGCATCCAGCCCCATGCTGCCGCACGTCCTTTTTATGCTCCCATGGGGGTATGATCTTCCCCCATGGTCATCCGCTCAACACCGACCTCCAACTCCGATGAGCTGTTAGAGGAAGGTGGAGACTGATATACCGATTTATCATCGGAGCACGCATCGTCATGTGCTGCCGTGTCTTCAGCAACCTTCAATGCCATGGTGGGAGTTGGGCGGCGAAACGCCCCCACCAACGGCACCAAATGAACATGGAGAGTCGACATCGACAGATCCAGCCTGCAAGTGTCCAGATCAAACAGCTTGTGGACGTTGGCCGGGTTCTGCACTTTCATGCCGACCTCAGCCAACATTGCCAGCAAGTTTTTCACCAACAGCAGTGGTCGATCACTCTGGATCGGCTCGGTAGTGGGTCCGAGGAGGCGATCAGGGATCTGGGGGTTCAATTTGCATGACCTGGTCTTCACGAATAAATCGCTTCAACTCGTGGATGTAATACATCCTGGTCAGGTCTTGTTCGTCAATAACCACATCCCCTACCTGCGACGTTTCTTGCAAGTCGTCCTCCTCGGGCGGCATTCCTAGACTTTGCTTGGGGACCTTAGGCATGTGGATCGGATCGTTCCGATCAGCCTCCGATTGGTTCTCATTTTTTATTCCATCAATTTTTCCATGTAAATGCATAGGATCAGGACAAAAGTCCTGATCCTTTCCGGAACTATAGAAAAACTTGCTATAGTCCCGATCGGATCCGGTGGGAGCCTTATGGGGAGGAAAAAACTTATTAATCCCGATCTGGTCCTCCACCCGGCCAGATCGAACATCGCCATCTTTATCAACAACGAGAACATAAGGTGACAGCTTTTCTTTATGTCCTCTCCAGAACGATTCCACATTTAAATCACTTAAGTCAACTTTTGACCGGACATCATCTCGGTGATATCCACGATCACCAAATGATCCGGGCACGCGCACTGTTCAACCCGAATGTAACTCAAGAAAGGTACCTACCCATTTCAGCCAATGGAGTTTCACGATCTTGGAAGGACGTAGAAGACAAATTAGCTTCATATATTCCAACCGATTTCTATGTGAACGCCAACGTACGTGCTTCCGAGATAAACAGACGACGCATGCGGTGACACGATGCCATACGTGGCAACTTGCCGACCGCGAGCGACCTCAATTTTTGCTATGTCACGCCCAAACGATCGCACCAAAATAAGGAACTTTTGCTTGTGATTTAATATACTAATCTGATTTAGAAGGAAGGGCGACTCAGTTTTGGGTTGGCCGATTCAGTGGTGTACTGTTCGTACGGTATACAAAACTAGACATACAGTCGAGAGGCAGTGTACGGCGCGTCGAGGTTTTGGGCTCGAAGGGCTCCAAGGCGGAAACAAAGAGCACTCCAATAAGTAGTGCTGTCAAAGAATGAGTGTGTGCTTCGGAGAACCTACCGCTGCATTTTTTCCTGGGAACTCTTATGGTTTTCGTTGTCGACTGTACGTATATTGTGTGAGGTTATTTTGTGCATACCAGTAATAGTCCATTACCGGTATTGACAAATTCGGGGTATATAAAGAGACTGTGGTACTCCAAATGCACTCGCTTTTTGGCACCATTAGCAACGACAGTTTCTTAATAGTGGTTCAACTCTTCCAGCTCTGTACTTTGCCCATGAGCATGGTACCGCGCCCGTCGCTACGCCGTCAGATGACGGGTAAGTGCGCTGGAAAAGTTAATCAACAAAGGAGACATCCTGTTGGTTCAAAAAAAGTGACACCCAGTCGCCTTACTGAAAGGGTTGTTTCACATGACGCATCAAACATATAAAATCAATAGTCCAAGACGGGATAATTTCTAGTCAATTTGTGTAGGATAATGCGAAAACGCTCATCATTCTGAACGTAAGCCGCATGTAATCGATTTAACCCATCCATGCATGTTTTTATACCGGCACATCGAACAACCTTGTGAGAGCACAAAACTTAGAGACGTTAAGCATCGTTGAAGTGAAAAAAATACCGCGAAGTATGTTGTTAGTTCGGTAAGAAACGGGGGAAACCACGACAATGACAAGCGCGGTGATACGCACACACTTTGAAGTAGACGAATTGTCTATCATTTGAGGATTAATTCATCGTCCTCGAGTTTGATGACAAGTTTGATGTTATCTCAGGAATCCCATGGATGTTCAAGCATAAACCGGCGATCCACAGGGATATCATATCGAATGTGTGCGGCAATGTAACAGGAACCCATGATCCTGTGGGCAGTTGAAGTGTATCAGTGGATACACTCGCACCTTCAGACAGACTGATGGTACCACCAGTTCTGATCCGACAATAGCAATGGGCGATACATACGTCCATTGCCAATAGTCCAGTGGGACTTGATCACGCAGTGGCGAAAGATGAAGTGGAAGGGGGGTACGGGCGATAAAGACCGCCACGTTGAAGTACTCACGACATACAACTGTCGCATGGGGAAGCCAATCAAGATCCGCGATAGCTACCGTGAAGAAGAGCTACCTATGGCACCATGAAGCAGAAATTAATATTGCGGCAGTTAGTGGCTCCCGTGAATATTGCAACTTTACGACGGTAGGCGGTATGTAGAAATAGGTCATCCGAGATCATCTGAATTGATATAGAGCACGTTGGGACGTTTGACGTCCTAATGCACACAGAGACCGATACAACCACCCAGTCTCTAACGCTTAGTACCCCTCCTAAATTGATTGTTGGGTCTTCGAACTCTTAGTTGGGGGAAGAAGAGCATACGTCTCGATCAGATTGAAAAATCTGTATCATCGTGCAAATGATGAAATTGTGGATAAAAACCAACAAATTACTTGTGACATCCAATACGATTAAACAAGTGCTGATAAAACCAGATTCCAGCGCTTCAAAGTGTAGATCTGGAAGGTACTTAAAGCATCATCCCTTAATTTTGATGTGATTCGGGAATTAGCCGACGTTCTCCCAGAAGAAGTTCCAGGCGAGCACTCGAATGATAAAGGGAATCGACTTGAGATAGATGTCATTCCAAACACGAAGAATTGCGTCACGTGGCAATGGCCTTTACCGCGGCTCGATCTACGTTTTCTTTTTGACGCGCGACGTAAGGTAGACCATTTGCGGGAGTCAAACACACCCCACCTTCTGTGTGAAGAAACCCACAGGAGGTAGGTGAATCGTTAATTTTTTTAATAAGGTGAACGCAACGCTTTAGGCTCCCGATCTGAGCGATGGAATTTATCAAAACCTAATGCGTGGGAAGGAGAAGAGATAAGCGCTCCAAGCGGAATACTTTGGGGGTGGCTGGCTATTCCATAGAGGTTGAAGTTGAACAGATTTGTTACAATATACGCCCGGTGCAGGAATTTGCACCGAGTTATTTAATGCCGTATTCATTCATAGCGAGGATGAATGCGATAAAAGTGACGTAAAAGCGCATAACGGGAACCTACACAAATGTTAGAGATCATTCGTAAGCATAAGATTTATGCAAAAACTATTGATAATTATGATCGCGTAATATGTTAACAATCGCTTCAGCTGTGTATCTGAGCGCAACTATCCAGTGAATTGCGAGGAACTCCTTTCCATGAAGTATAAACAGGCAAAATTTTGTATCTATCTATTAGAAGATTCAACCTTTGCGGTTCATACCTAACATGCGACTTTACGCTGTAGACTGACCACATCTTTTCGAAAGAAAGGCAATGTGGTTATCCTTCTCTTAGCATAATCTAATTCCCGGTTGAGTACAAACTGGGATGATTATACCTGTTAGATGATGCGCTATCACGTAGGTCAGGATACGAAACAATCTGTAACAGAAATGACCAGTGCAAACCCAGTCCATTGCACTTCATCTACCTGCGTCGCTTCTTGAACAAAACTTACAAGAGGCATACGAAAGAGACGAAGACACTCGTCAATTGATTGGTCATTTAAACAGTCATTCAACAAAAGTGAAGCTAATAACTTGTAAGTTCGTACGACAAAGCGTGGATTACCATGATGGTATGTTGTTAGTTAGCCCAGACGAAGAAGTTGACCGTCGCATTGTTGTTCCCAACGATCATGATATAAAACACGAAATCAAGTCTGATTATCATGATTTCCCGATTTCGGAGCATCAAGTTCGGGAGAATACATGCGCTTCTCTGCACGTGACTTCTACTGGAGGAGCCAGTATAAGTGGGTACGAAAGTACGTGCGTGCTAGCGAGATTTGTCAGGCGCGTAAAATCTGCGCAGGTCCACTTAAATCCATATCGGTTCCAACAGATAGTTGGAAGACTTTGTTTTTTTGTCTTCTGCATGATAAAACCAGAACCAGGAATATTAGTCTTTCTAGACCGGTTCAGGAAGATGATACCTCTTACTGCAAAGTCGGCAAATACCACTGCAGCCCAAAACAGCGCGAATATTCGTCGATATGGTATACCGCTTACGCGCAATACAGAAAACATATTCTCGGATAGAGATCCGAGGCTTAAGTAAGTGTCTAGAACAAAGCGTTCTCGTTACTGAGGTCGCTGTTGAAAATATTAACCGCGGACCATCCGTAAATCGGATGGGTAAACAGATTCAATCGCGTTCTGGGCGACATGATGCGTTCTTATGACAATGATTTCAAACTGTGAAGTGCGCTCACTGCGTTTTCAATAAAAATTCGGTGTACGCTTCAACTGATCATTTTCCATGCCATGTCGCATCCACGCACCCCATCATTGGCCAAATCTAAGTGGGGGAGGAATCCGCTAGAATTTTGAGCGAGTTAATGCAAACGAAGCTCAAGTTGAATTTGCAACCTGCGAAAGCCTGTTGACCGTGCCTACGGCTAAATATAGCCGTTAAAGTTGTCTATACCGATCCACTTAATGCTGATACAGCAGTATTTGTGCCCACAGCTCCTGTTATACTGACAGGACAGAAATAGAAACTGAAACGGAACTCAGAAACAGTTTCTAAAAGAACACAAGCATCATAATTTTAGCCGAAAGACTGAAACAATTGACACTTAATACGCATACGCTGCGAAAGCGGGAAATAAATTCAACTGCTAAAAGCAGTAGTCGCAATAGTGATGTTAAAATACCAGCATATGTAATTAGCAACTTCTTTACTCGGCAGTTGCTGCCTAAGTTCGTTGGATCCTTTAAGATCCTAACTGCTAGGGGGAATTACTACCACATTAGACTTACCCACGGTAATGGGCCTGCAACCGATATGTCGGGCGCCTCAATCCCACCTCGAAGGCAAGCCAATTCCCCACGGTGAATGTCGTGCCAAGCGAGATCTGCCAGAAGTTACCAACAATTTGACTTATAACTTGTGTTGAGAACTCAGCAGACGTTCATGATCGGTCTGGTGTCCATCCACCTTCAATTGATGGGAAAGAGCTACCTTCAACAAATCTCGGCTCTCATCAAGAAGAGAACGGAGGGTCTTTTCTATCGTGCCGAAATCAGCATCGAGGAGAGAAAACATCTTGCTAAGGTCAGATTGATCCTTTCTAAGTTCGAGAAGCCACATCTCATGCATTTCCGCCGCCACGTCCTCCTCTTCTTGATAGTCAGGGGAATACCCGCTATAATTTCGAGCTTGATTGCAAGTGCTCAAGCCGAACCGGCGTACCGAGTACTTGGTACACTGGCTTGGTTATCCCGACATTGGATTTACTTGAGATAACATCCCAGACCGCTTGGAAGTGTTGGAACGACAGTCGTTTGATCGAACTCAGAACTAGAGCTTTCAGTATTTCACGTTAAGCATATACCACGTAGTCTGGTACTGCGTAAGCACAGTTTTCACGCATCCACACTTCGACGATGCGCAGTGCTTCGCTTGAACAGCAGGGACACTTCAAATGTGCTGCAACTACGCAAGGAATTCCTGCTTCAGCACAGTCGTAGTGGAGAATCCCCCCTCACATAAAAATGAATGCTTCAAGAAGCTTTTGCGTAAGGTTCACATTATTTTCTTGTAATGCTCAACAAAATCATTTAGTGATTGACATAGGAATCTTTTGTTTTCCCTACTCTTCCGTGATGACTTTCGGCTGCCAAAATAGCGGGCCTGGAAGAATAAGTCGATGAATTATCATCGGAACTTGGATCAAATTGACGATCAAGGAGTCCTCCAGGACATCGAGATCGAACACCGTATGTTGATAGTCTGGGTCCAATAACCTATTTTGTGCGGAAAACGCGGTAACCCGGAACTGTCTCATGTTGAACATTCTGGTTCGGCATACAAGGAATACTTACTTCTGGGTTCTGTCTCTTCGAAGGAGAATAATAGTTGAACCAACGCCTAGCGCAGTTTCTTCGCTCATTCTCCACGTACGCTTAGTGATAGCAGAGCCCATAAGACTCTGCTGAACAACTCCTTCCAACATCACTGTCGCTATATCTATGTCGTAATCGTGCAAGAGGATTTTTTCGATCAGCTTAAGAGCAGATCATGATGTACTAGATGTTAACTTTAAAAAAGTTCTGTAGATTGTCCCCTGACTAAAGTTGTAGATGATTATGCAGCATGCGCGAGCATCTCGCGCTTTAGCATAAGTCGCTAAAGATATTAGTTTTCATTCGGTAGCTGTCTTTGAGGTGCCGCTGTTCTTGTCGTTCATTCTGTCAACATATATAGCGTTAGTTTTGAAATATCCGTGACCAACAAGTGCCACCTCAGATTGGCCAATAACACTATATGACAGACGTCATAAGCTGGGGTTAATGTAATGGGGCTCCTTTACGTAAGAACCAATGATATTAGTTGAAATATCACTGTTCTAATTGGAACATTTAGGTGGTCCAAATGGAATTTTGTATTATAAAAAGCTCTTATTATCTACTGGTAATTTGATTCAAGAGATTGATTTATTGATTTTTATAATTAAGTTAGTGAGGTTTGTATACTTGTTTAGATTAGTTCCACTAAATCATTCATAATATCTTACTCTGTCATCTTCTGTATAGCACACAGTAGTGTTATTTTTGTGTGTTGGAATAATTTAGGATATGTTTAACTAATTTTATTTAATATATGATTAGCTACTAGCATAGTGCCCCGTTGTACCAACGGGGCAATAAAATAAATTTGTAACACTGCAGAATGTAAATTGGGGTTGACCTGAGAAAAATGCGAAGTCATGGCAAATAGATATACACTATCTATCTATCTATCTATCTATCTATCTATCTATCTATCTATCTA